>CAUYRH010057350.1:0-12198 GCA_963574655.1 Perodicticus potto
CATCTTTTTTGCCTTAAATTCATTAAAAGAATTGCTCTGTCATAGATTCATACGCAGGTGCTCTGGCCGTTTGGAGATCATGGGGAAAGCTTGTTTTTTGTATGGCCCGGAGTTCGGCTGTCGTATTGGAAGTGGTGCTGACGCTTCCCCACTCATTGTCACGTCCATCTGCTCTATTCCACTAGTTTCCATTGGGTATTCCACAGGTGTCTGAGGATTTGCTGTGCTGGCTGAAGCACCTCTTCCCCAGAAATCCCCAGGAGAGAATTTGACTGGGCTTTAAGACAAGGAAGAGCTATCATTCATTTGTCTCAAGGATCATCTCAACAAGAAATATTTCCCTTCCATTTAAAGGGAACTGGGTAACACGACATTTATTTTCAGGTAATTTTATTTTCATGCAGATTAGCACAAAGGAAAAAGTCAAGCCATCTCTCCCCTGGACTATTTGCTAGAGTTTCCCAACTTGTCTCTTTACCACTACACTTGACTTCTAAGAACCCTCAATGACATATACTTTTTAATTATTTAATTATTTTATTTTCTCTTGCTTAAAACAGATTTCCATTGCATTTAAAATAAAATACTTTTCCAAATCTTTTCCATTCTCGCTCACCACAGACATCCTTGTTCTTTCCAAGAAAAGGCCAACTTTATTCCTCCCTCCGGGCTTTTGCACTTGCTGTTCTTCAGCCTGCAATACTCTCATACCTCCTATTTTCATATGGCTGGCCCTTTCTCTTCATTACTAGTTGTTACTTCACCAGGAAGGCCTTTCTGTGACCACCATGAGTAGAAGCCCCTTTGTTTTTCTCTGCTTTTAACGCTGTACTTGGCACTACTTGTAATTATATATACTTTATATATCCTTGTTTATTGTGACTCTCTCCTACTAAATTGTAAGTTTCATCAGGACAGCGACAATTCCTGTATTATACGTATTATTTGTATATACAAATATAACACGTATTATGTAGCACAGCCACTGGTGCACAATAAATGTTGAATGAATGGATAAAGGGGACATTTGCCAGTAGAGCAGCTTACTTCCAGGAGGGAAGATGCACCATACAGTATATTATAGATTAGTCACCAACTAGACCTCTACAATACGTATCTGAAGGTGTAGATGCTTTGCATATGTGAACCAATGAGAATATGACAGCTCTTTCATTTATGTAACTTGGCATAAATTTCTTAAGCAATGTTCTTCTAGGCTAAAAAGAAAAGACAGTGAGAATAAAATACCTGACAGGTGTTCGTGGGCTGCCAATAAATCTTCGAGGTGATCGGATTTTTGGTTCAAAGGAAAACTTCTCTTTCACACTTTCAAGTACAGATGGAGCCACATATGTAAAACCCTGAAAGGCAGTAACAGTAGACTACAGAATGGCATTTTGTCATATACACCAAGTAAATGGGATCGTTCAGTCTCTGACGTATCAATGCAATGAATGATGCACCAATGTGTACATATTCTCCATTTCCTCAATCTCATTTTCACACCTGTTAACTTCTTTCCAGCAATTTCTTGAGGCAAAGACCTAAAGAAAGCAGAATGCTATGGCCAGGCACACAACTGTAGTCCCAGCTACTCAGGAAGCTAAGGCAAGAGGATTGCTTAGGCCCAGGACTTTGAGGTTGCTGTGAGATATGATGCCATGGATTCTACTCAGTGCCACAAAGTTAGACTCTGTATCAACAGAAAAAGAAAAAAGAAAAAAAAAAGCAAAGGAAGAAAGCAAACAAAAATTGATAGGAACAGAAAAAGAGGAAAAAATGTAGGCTCCATATTAAGATGTTAAAAACAAAGAGAAGTTCAAAGAAAATTCTAGTGTTCTTAGCTACATACATATAAACAACCAAGGCCAAGGGTGGTTGCTCACACCTGTAATCCTAGCACTCGGGGAGGCTGAGGCCAGTGGATTGCTTGAGCTAAGGAATTCTAGGCCAACCTGAGCAAGAGCAAGACCCCATCTCTAAAAATAGCTGGGCATTGTGATGGGTGCCTGTAGTTCCAGCTACTTGGGAGGCTGAGGCAAAAGGATCACTTAAACCCAAGAGTTTGAGGTTGCTGTGAGCTATGACACCCCAGCACTCTATCCAGGGTGACAGGATGAAACTCCTGTCTCAAAAAAAAAAAAAAAAGGCAACTAAGATTATCACCTGCAAAATAGCTTCTTGTATTTAGGCCAAAGTAAAAATATAATTTTCTGACATGGCATGTGTGATATTCCTGGTTTTAATACCAATGATTATACAAATTTGGATTGACTGATAAATTAGAGGGGGTTTCCCTCTGATGCCCAAGCAGAGGCTACTCACAGTTCTAATCATAGGTGTACAATGGACTTAAACTTCTAGGCCTAAGTGATGTTCTTTGTTTTTGTTGTTGCAGTTTTTGGCCGGGGCCGAGTTTGAACCCGCCACCTCCAGCATATGGGGCTCGTGCCCTACTCCTTGAGCCACAGGCGCCACCCTGAATTTTTTTTTGTTTGTTTTTTTTGCAGTTTTTGGCTGGGGCCAGATTTGAACCCACCACTTCCAGTTTATGGGGCTGGTGCCCTACTCCTTTGAGCCACAGGTGCTGCCCCCTAAGTGATGTTCTTACCTCGGCCTCCGAAGCAGCCAGGATTACATCCATATGCATCAGTACCAGCTTAGAATTTAGTATTTTCATGAAGAGTAAGTGTCAATATTGTGAAAACCCTTAATTATCACAGGAAAAAATGCAGTTTTGTTAATGTTAGTTCTCTCTTGGGCCCTGGATTGGCTAAAAGCTGCCATTTCTCTTGCTGTCAATGTCTACTCTTTTCATAATAAGTCCTCTATCTTTCCTTCTACTTATTATAATTTATGAGTAAGCACTATGCGTTATAATAAATAAGCTGACCAAGGCTCTGGGTGAAGTCCCAAAGAGTGAAGTGCAATTCTGCAGTATATATGCTTTTGACATGTGAGGACTTCAAAACATTTTGCCACATGTTCTAGGGGTCTAAAGCTGTAAAAGGAGGATCAGGCTGTCCCTTAATCCTTTCAAATTCCTTTAAATCTGTGACTCAAAATATTTGTTAAACAAGTTGCTAGAATCACAATCTCTAGATAAGTGATATGTTACTATTAATTTTTAAAGAGATTCACTTTATGTACAGAGTTCTGGTTACAACCTAACAAACTATTCTTATGTTCATTAATTATCCAACTGAAATAATTATTAAAAGTTCAATAATACCTTAGCAAAGAAAGCTTAACTATATAATTTTTGGCATCACAACTTTGGATTTCTTTATAGCGAGGTAAGATGTTTCTAGAGTATTTCTATTGGGGGAAAACTGTCAAAACGTTGAAACTCTGTAATGTTCAACTGAGGAAAAGGTCTCTATCAAAGGTATAAATTCCACATCAGTAGTACATAAGAGAAAAAAGAAAATGCCAGAATTAAAGTAATTTATGCCCATTTCCCTCACTGAACATGAGAGAGTCTACTACATTACAATGACTTTGCATCACGCACATATCACACTTGAATTTTTTTTTTTTTTTTAGAGACAGAGTCTCACTTTATCACCCTCGGTAGAGTGCCGTGGAGTCACAGCTCACAGCAACCTTCACCTCCTGGGCTTAGGTGATTCTCCTGCCTCAGCCTCCCGAGTAGCTGGGACCACAGGCGCCCGCCACAACACCCAGCTACTTTTTGTTGCAGTTAGGCTGGGGCCAGGTTTGAACCCGCCACCCTGGGTTTATGGGTCCGACACCTTACTCCCTGAGCCACAGGAGCCGCCCTTCACACTTGAATTTAACATGCACTCAACTCATCTTTCATCTCTTATGTAATTAAAAATACTGTAAGATATTTTGCAAATGTGCTGTATTCTTCCACATTACTAATTTATAGAATTATTACTACTATTTAATGTTGTTTACTCAAAGCCATGCTGTACTATGATAACTTAAGAGTGATTTTGACTAGACACAAATTTTGCTAAGTTTTGGAATTTATCCGCCCCCCCCCGTAAGATAACAATAACATTATGAGCAGTGTGTGTGGAGCAGGGGAAGAGAATTAAGTTAATGACAACAGTGAACTCAAACAGGGAAAAAAAAATCACACCCAAAATAAATGACAAAGGCTGTAAGAATGACAAATGGCAAAGGAAACAAAAAATGAGGCAAATTGTTCATGGGACATGGTAATAAAATAAACAACATATATGATACTTAGGCAAAATAGTATTTACTGATGGTCATCTGATGGCCATCATTTCTGTTGATCATTATCTAAAATTTTTGCTTTTCTATCTGAAACAAGCTATAAATCCATAGATACTTCTATAATGAGAATTAATTTATTATCACATATGAACCAATTTATTTTGATGTCAAATATTCACAATTAATATTAAAAATCCCTTCCTGACTTATGTTTAGAGTACCAAAAATGTATAGCTGTTTCAGGAATAAAATACATGTAGTTAAGTGACCTCTTTTTCCCCCACTGCTACGGCTGTGTGGTTTTTGGTTGAGATGCTAAACCAAATATTTTACATCTGTGGTCCATCCAAAGAAAGAGATCATACACTCCAAAGAATTCCCTCCAACTCCTAAAATGAAATGATGGAACATAACAATTAATTTTGTAGGTAGCAATAAGTTATAAGGGATGGCTTTAAAAAAAAGTTAGCCAGACTACCTATATGAATTGCAAATTAAGCAAACTAAACTTTCTTTTAAGGGCCTATTCTCACATTAAATTTCCCACGGCTACATGGAAATTTTTTACTTACCAGAAAGACCTGGTTGGCACTTTCACTAAGAGTTGAGTCATCTGGGCTATCAACAGGTGTCTGACGTGTAAACTTGGAATCAAATTGACTCACATCCTCTTCAGATTGCTTTATACAAATAAAATGATTAGAAAATGATGAAAAAAAAAAAATGATGAATAGTCAATATTATGCATATTAATAAAATGTACCATAGGCTCACGCCTATAATCCCAGCACTCTGGAAGGCTGAGGCAGGTGGATTGCAGGAGCTCAGGAGTTCAAGACTAAAAACAGCAACAACAACAACAACAAAAACTAGCCAGAGATAGTGGCACACCCCTGTGGTCCCAGCTACTTGGAAGGCTGAGGCAAGAAGATTGCTCAGGCCCATGAGTTTAAGGTTGTTATGAACTGAGACATAGCACTCTATTCAGGGTGACAGTATGAGACTTTTTTCTCAAAAAAAAATAAACAAATAAATAAATAAATAAGCAGGTTAAAAGTATTAAAGGTCAAATTATAGATTCCAATCCTAAATATGCACTCAAATGGATTTTAATATAGTTATCATTACTATTAAAAATCTGAATATTAATTTTCCTTTTTCAAAAAGCTTCAGTGTGCCTAGTCCACTGGCTACATCCCTGTTTAGAGATAGTTTGTTCTGTTGGCTGCTGCCAGGTTTATACTAAACTTGAAAAACTAACAGCACAAATCACAGTTGTAAGATAGTCCAGTTAAAGTTTCTCCCCATAGCTTATTTCAGTCCTTTAGATTTATAAAGGAGCAAAAGTAACATTTTACTTTACATGAATATTTTCTTATAAAAGAATACTTCTCACTTAAGTTCTGGCCACCAGATTTACTTCTTTTATTCCTTCTCTCCTTCTTAGTGTATCTAGTTAGATAGATCCTTGACCCAAATATAGGAAATAAATACCAATTTAGAAAATCTGACTTACTACTAAAAGATGATCACATTGAACTTATTTATAATATATACCTCTGAATAAAAAGTTTAAGACAATGATCAACCCAGTAATACTGTCCACATTTTTTTTCTCTTTTTTTTTTTTTTTTTTTGCAGTTTTTGGCCAGGGCTGGGTTTGAACTTGCCACCTCCGGTTATAGGACCGGCGCCCTACTCCTCTGAGTCACAGGCGCTGCCCCGACTCTTTTTTTATTTTTTAGAGACAGAGTCTCACTTTGTCACCCTTGGTAGAGTGCTGCAGCATCACAGCGCACAACAACCTCCAGCTCTTGGGCTTAGGCAATTCTCTTGCCTCTGCCTCCTGAGTAGCTGGGACTACAGGCGCCCGACACAACGCCCGGCTATTTTTTTCTTGCAGTTTGGCCAGGGCTGGGTTAAACCTATCACCTCAGTATATGGGGCTGGCGCCCTACTCACTGAGCCACAGACACCGCCCAACACCGTCCACTCTTAAGAGCCAGATTGTGATCTCTAAATTCTATTTCCCACTAGAAGGAACCAGCATTTCTTGAAGAAATGACTGATTCCAGGTATGGGGTAGGAAACATCAAAGATAAGCACAGAATAGCAGTTTATTTTCCTTTCAACATCACACTATGTGGTTGTGTCAAAAGGAATCAGAAAAAACATGAAGACACAGCCAGTGTCCAAAGCTGAAAAAAATTGTGCATCAACAAAAGCTGCAATGGATTGAAATACATATATGTTAAAATGTTAAGAGCTCATGGCTCGGCGCCTGTGGCTCAACGGGCTAAGGTGCCAGTCACGTACACCTGAGCTGGCGGGTTCGAATCCAGCCCGGGCCCGCCAAACAATGACAGCTGCAACCAAAAAACAGCCGGGCGTTGTGGCGGGCGCCTATAGTCCCAGCTACTTGGGAGGCAGAGGCAAGAGACTCGCTTGAGCCCAGGAATTGGCAGTTGCTGTAAGCTGTGATGCCATTGCACTCTATCCAGGGTGACAGCTTGAGGCTCTGTCTCAAAAAAAAAAAAGAGTTCATAATGTTATTTAAAAAACTGCACCAAAAAAAAAAAAAAACACACAAAAGTCACTGGTCGGCTCGGCGCCTGTGGCTCAATGGCCTAAGGCGCCAGCCACATACACCTGAGCTGGCGGGTTCAAATCCAGCCCAGGCCCACCAAACAACAATGACGGCTGCAACCAAAAAATGGCCAGGCGTTGTGGCGGGCGCCTCTGGTCCCAGCTGCTTGGGAGGCAGAGGCAGGAGACTCGCTTGAGCCCAGGAATTGGAGGTTGCTGTGAGCTGTGATGCCATGGCACTCTATCCAGGGTGACAGCTTGAGGCTCTGTCTCAAAAAAAAAAAAAAAAAAAAAGTCACTGGTCAATTCTGGAAGATGCTTGAGAACTAACTCATTATTTTGAAAACTGGGAAGGAATCAAACGTGTATTTATCCTTCTTTTTCTGTATGAATTGTACCTTGACTAAGCAATTGATGAAAGAGTTTATATTAGATTATTATGTATGAAATGTCTGATTTTCTTAAGCACTCAATTTGACAGTTGACATTTCTGGTATTTTGACACTTGTTTTTAAATTGTGAAGATACATCCTCATTCTTTCAAATGCACATTTTGGCCTGATTATCTTTCAATTTTATTTTAAGAGTAATTTTTGTGAAACCATGGATAAGTCAAAAATTGTTATTTGGGGGCAGCACCTGTGGCTCAGTGAGTAGGGTGTCAGCCCCATATACTGAGGGTGGTGAGTTCGAACCTGGCCCTGGCCAAACAGCAACAAAAAATAGCTGGGGGTTGTGGTGGGCGCCTGTAGTCCCAGCTACTTGGGAGGCTGAGGCAAGAGAATCACCTAAGCCCAAGAACTGGAGGTTGCTGTGAGCTGTGACTCCATGGCACTCTACCAAGGGCGATAAAGTGAGACTCTGTCTAAAAAAAAAAAAGTATATTGTTATGTTTGAATAAGAGTTCCACTGTGGAACCAAAGCGGCACAGTTTCAAATAACAACAAAGTGTTTGGGAAGGATGTGGCTAATGAATGCATAGTACATTCATGGTTTGAGAAGTTCTGTTTTGGTGATTTTAATATTAAAAATGAGCCATGTGGGCAAACAGACCAACGTGGTTAATGAGCTGAAAGTTGTAATAGAAGCAAATCCATCTCAACTATGCATGAATTAGCCGCAAAGTGTTTTTTTTTTTTTTTTTTGAGACAGAGCCTCAAGTTGTCACCCTGGCGAGAGTGCCGTGGCATCCCAGCTCACAGTAACCTCTAATTCCTGGGCTCAAACGAGTCTCCTCCTCTGCCTCCCAAGTAGCTGGGACTACAGGCACCTGCCACAACGCCCGGCCATTTTTTGGTTGCAGCCGTCATTGTTTGGCAGGCCCGGGCTGGATTCGAACCCGCCAGCTCAGATGTACGTGGCTGGCACCTTAGCCCACTGAGCCACAGGCGCCGAGCCAGCAGCAAAGTTTTGACATTACTATTCTAACAGTACTGGGACCATTGCAAACAAATTGCCAAGGTGAAGAAGCTAGATAGATGGGTTCCATGTGAATTAAACGAGCATCAGAAAAGAAATGGTCTCAAAGCTTTCCTTTCTTTTGCCATCATGAATAGAACCATTTCTATACTGTATTGTTACATGTGATGAAAAAGTGATTCTTTTTGACAATCTCAAGTGTTCAGTACAAGGGATGGATAAAGATGAGGTGCTGAAACACAGTCTCAAACCAAATATTCATCAAAAAAAGCTAATGGTGTCTGTCTGGTGGTCCAGCGTTGGTGTTACCCACTACAGCTTCACAAAACCTGGTCAATCAATTGCAGCGGATGTCTACTACAACAAACTGGATGACCTAATGAGGATGGTTGTGATTAAGCAGCCCAGATTGGTCAAAAGAGACAGAGTAACTCTCTTGGCAAGACAATGCTCAATCACATGTAGCACAAACAACAGTGCTCCAACACAGAAGCTGGACTTGGAAATTCTCTGTCATCCACTGTATTCGCCAGATGTTGCACCAGCTGACTACCACTTCTTCCAGGCTTTGGGCCACATCTTGCAAGGAAAAATACTCAATTCTCAACAAGCTGTGGACAATACCCTTTGTGATTTTATCACCACTTGCCCTCTAGGCTTCTTTGCGGCTGGCATACACAAGCTACTGTTAAGATGGCAAATTGCGCTGACAGTCTAGGTGCACACTTTAATTACATGTGCTTCTTGTTTGAGATATAATGAACTAAACTTTTGATTCAAAATTGGACATTTTGGATTTAATGACCTAACAGAAGGATTCCAACTAATAAAGAAAGGATGGGGGCAGCACCTGTGGCTCAGCGAGTAGGGCGCCGGCCCCATATGCCGAAGGTGGCGGGTTCAAACCCAGCCTCGGCCAAACCGCAAAAGAGAAAAATGGCCGGGCATTGTGGCAGGCACCTGTAGTCCCAGCTACTTGGGAGGCTGAGGCAAGAGAATCGCCTAAGCCCAGGATTTGGAGGTTGCTGTGAGCAGTGTGACGCCACAGCACTCTACCAAGGGCGATAAAGTGAGACTCTGTCTCTACAAAAAAGTTAAAAAAAATAAAAAATAAAAAATAAAAAATAAAAATAAAGAAAGGATGATTAACAGTTAGAAGACGACCATTTCACAAACCCCTAATGAAATAAAATGAGACCCGAGTTTCTCAACCTCACATTTTGGGCCCCGAAATACTTTGTTGTAGGGATTGTCCTGTGCTGGCTACTCCCCACAAGATACCATCAAATTACATGCTTTTTGTGTATACATACCAACAGAGGTTTAAAGGGGGGCTCCACCTTCCGAGCCAGAAGATCTTCCCAATTAATGTGTCTAAAGAATGGATGAGCCTAGGGGAGAAAAAAAAAGGAAAGTAGAGGAGAATAGATTTTATTGGACTGAAAAATTTACTGCCTTTTTGAAATTATAAGTCATAAAATAAGCTACACTTACTTATAAGCAACTACATACAACCTTCACAAATACATAAAATTAGTATTATCTTCCCCCCAAACTCCACACATGCCAATCCCTACTTGAACTTCTCCAGCATCCCCAGGACCAGCTCCAAGACGAGAAGCAGCATTTCTTTTCAGCAGCTTTAGGGAGAGGGAAAAAAAACAAACACTGATGAACAGCCTTTCTTAATTTGATTTTTTATTTGTAGAATTTGCTTATTTATTGTTGCTTAAGAAAACATAATTAATTACTACTAAATGCTAAAAAAAAAAGAAAAAGAAACCTTTAAACCAGTCTATGCCTATAAGTTAGACTATGTATGATAGTCATTATCTATGTATGATTCTTTATTCAAAATAGTCACTAAATTCTATCTATTTAAATCCTAGTCACTGAGGCTTGTAGAGTGAGTGCCCATTTAAGAACCCTACCTTTTTAAGCAGATCTCTGGCTTCTTGTGTGAGGTAGGGAGGCAAATTGAGTTTACACTTGAGAATTTTGTCAATTGTTTTCTTTCTATTCTCCCCAGTAAAGGGGGGCTAAGAGTAGAAGAGAATGAAAATATTAGCACGTCAGAAACAAATATTAAATAACAACATTACTCATTTCCTGAATTAATCAGTTAGTTATACATGGAAATCAGAAATAGCTGCAGTGGCTCATGCCTATAATCTTAGAACTTTGGGAGGCCAAGGAGAGAGGATCTCTTGACGCCAGGAGTTCAGAATCCAGCCTGAGCAACAAAGAGAGACCTCAGTCTCTACGAACAACAGAAAACTTAACTAGGCTTGGTGGTACATGCCCTTAGTCCGAGCTACACAGGAGACTGAGACAGGAGGATTGCATAAGCACAGGAATTTGAGGGTGTCATAAGCTGTCATCACTGCACTCTAGCCCCAGGAACAAAAAACTCAAAGAAACGTATGCTGAGAAGTAGGTAACTACTAAAGATCTGTAATTTTAAAAATCTGCTTAAAAAAATTTCTTTTTCCCCAACTAAAGTAACATGATTTTATTGCAGGGAAGCTAGGAAGGAAGAGGGCAAGCATACATCTTTGGAGAAAAGCCATCGTTGAGCAGGACTGGAAGTCAGGAGAGGATCACCCTCCTGCCCCTTTGGTCTATCCTGCTGTCCAGGGAACCAAGCCCTTGCTACTCTGGGCAAGGTAGGAAACAGTCTTTCCTGTTTCCTTAGGGTCTCTAGCAAAGTGTCCATGGAAACCTGGTTGGGGATATCAATGTCATACTCTCCCATTCGTTGAGGACTTGAGAGCTGCTTCAGTGCACCCTTCACAGGTTGTGCCCATAGAGAACCTGCGCTTTGGGTAGAGGTGGTGGCTGCAGGCATGGCAGATGCAATGCTTCTCTTTTAAAATGATTTTTAATTTATATTTACTTTCAGAAACTGGGTCCCAATGTGTTGCTCAGGCCAACTCTGAACTACAGGGCTCAACCAATCCTCTCCCCTCAGCCTCCTGAGATGCTGGGATTATATGCATGCAGCACTGCACCCAGCAGAACTGTAGTGTTTAAGTAACAGGACAGAGGAAGTAGCAATGTCCTGGAAGGAAGCCTGGGTTTCCACCATTGATTTGTTGTGAGATAATAAATGAGATGTGATTTTATGATTTGATATCTCCATTTATAAAATAAGGGGATTAAATATTCAACAGCAATTTCAGAGGCCTGTCAGGACATAGATCTTAAACGAAAATGATTTTAAAAGTACGGGATCCCAGGCAGCCCCTGTGGCTCAGTGGGTAGGGCGCCAGCCCCATATGCCGAGGGTGGCGTATTCAAACCCGGCCTCGGCCAAACTGCAACAGAAAAATAGCCGGGCATTGTGGCAGGCACCTGTAGTCCCAGCTTCTCGGGAGGCTGAGGCAAGAGAACCGCCTAAGCCCAAGAGCTAGAGGTTGCTGTGAGCTGTGATGCCACAGCACTTTACCAAGGGTGACAAAGTGAGACTCTGTCTCTTAAAAAAAAAAAGTAGGAGATCCCATATAATCATAAGGTATTCTTATTGTTAAACTGCCGATAACAAATCTTTCGGCTTTGAAAATAATTTCACGGGTAAGTTTTTCAAAAAGCACAAAAGGTCACTTGCTATAGTCATCTCATAACTACTAGGCACAGATCATAATACATGCAGCTTTGAACTGTGCACCTACTGCTCCAGTCAGCATGTCATACATTAATGCTCCCAAACTCCACCAATCCACAGCACGATTGTGGCCGCTTCTCATCAAGATTTCAGGGGCCCTACAATGAGAAAAATAATATGCCTAAAAATTATTCACTCATTTGTATATCATGTGAAATAGAATTTTTAAAATACCACATATAGACAATGATGCTACATAAAATACTATTCCACAAAACAGGTAAAAGTTAGCTATTACACCCCACACCAGTTATATATCTTTTAACATACAACTCACATGTATTCTATTGTTCCACAAAATGTGTGTGTGACTGTTC
>CAUYRH010057351.1:0-18058 GCA_963574655.1 Perodicticus potto
CCTCCGCCTCCCAAGTAGCTGGGACTACAGGTGCCCGCCACAACGCCCGGCCATTTTTTGGTTGCAGCCATCATTGTTGTTTGGTGGGCCCGGGCTGGATTCGAACCCGCCAGCTCAGGTGTACGTGGCTGGCGCCTTAGCACCGAGCCGGTTTTTCTTTTTTTAATGGTCAGCACAACTGTAGTCAGGAAATGTTTTAAAGCTAACTTTTATAGGATTAGGAATGTGATGCTTCATCAGTTAAAAAAATATTCTTTAGAGTAAATAAATGGTTTTAATGTTACATTCATTCATTTTGGATAACTTAAGATTCCCAGAGACCTTGGACAAGACATTTTTTTTTCTTAGATATAATTACCAGTAATCACGCCCTCTTCCCTGCTCTCCTTCCAATTATTACTCTTCTTTCTCAGGCTCCTGCTTTGTTGACCCAGAGCAGAGTACTTTGGGATCTTTGAGGCTAGTTCTCTTCACTCCAAGGAACAAAGCAGTTTGTGTCTTTTGCTCATTTATTGACTGAGGAGAATCCCAGGGAGATAATGGGAATGATAAACATATACCTGGTGCAACTTGCTAATCCAAATGTTGTATTATCCCTCTCCCATGTTCTTAAACAAAATGAGCAGCGTGAGAACTGATTTTTAAATAAATTTGGTCTCAAGCATTCAGAAAGGTTAAGTAATTTTAATGCCTCAGTTTAAAAAAATTGTGATTCTTAGTAGCTTAATTGCTGTTTTTTAATCTTTCCCAGCATGCTCATGCACATTCATCTGGATACTTCATAACTCAAGACTCTGCATTTGGGAATCTTATTCTTCCAGTTTTACCTCGCCTTGACCCAGAGTGAAGAAAATATTTGTGATGAAAGTGACTTTGTAATACCAAATGCCAAAGCTACTATCATTCAGTGCTACACACACAGTGACTTTCCGAATTTCAGTGAACTTTTATATTTTCTGCTTCTTTAAAAGAAAGGAATGTATAAGTGAAAACAAAACAAAACAAAACAAAAAACTGGTAACTAGGATGATGGAGAGCTTTAGGAGCTGTAACGTCTAAGGAACTGATTATGCTGCCCATGACAGCAACTGTTTTGAAATGCTGTTTGATTTTAACTCTAAATCAGATTCTGATTTGGATGGTCATATAAAATCACACCCTAGACCCCAACAGGTTTGACTGAATATATCATGTCCACGCTAGATTTTCAGGAATCATTTATAGTACTTACCTAAAAGAAATGAGGGTGCTTTATAACATGTGAGCCAATAGGCTTAAATAAGTTACATTCACATTTGGTGTTTGGAGGATTAGTATCAGTATACCTTTTGATTTTATAGTTAACAAAAGAAGTATTCTTTGTGAACTTGTATTTCCCCTATTCTCCATTCTAAACAAAAACTCAAGATAAGACTAAATTACCACACAGTCTTATCTTTTATAAACATATGCCATAATAAATGATGTGACTAAATGCTATTAAAAACAATTATAATAAATGTGGTGGCTTTTAAATTTGTACATGCTCTTATGGAGCATTACTATATAAATGGTCTGCTTGTGTGGTTTTATGGTCCATTATTGTTCTAATTAAAACTTACGCAAGTTGAGATCACTATTCATTCCTTTGAATATGAAGGAGTTAAGTTTCTCAACATGACCAATCATCTTTAACAGACTCTGGGGTGCTTATGTAAATATGCAGTCCCCACTACCCTACCCCAGTCCTACAGAATTGGAATCTGATCAAAAATAAAGTCTGAAAATGATGGGTTAGAGAATTCTATAATGTATCTTGTACAAAATTTTCACGATATATTTATATACTCATGGTTTTACAGATTCCTAAAACTTAAGAGATCATTTAGTTAAAATATACATTTTTCTTTTAATAGGATTGAAATTGTATTTTATACTATATCACAGATAAACTATTTTATATAACATTTTATAACCTCATTTTGGCCTTGAGTCCTATAGGACAGAATTTAAACTTAATGTTCCAATTTGGGTTAATATTTAGTCAAAGTTCTCTCTTTCAGAGTTTCTTCTCTCCTTCCTTCCCCAGATATTTTCACCAACCACACAGCCCCATCCTACTCAAACTAAGTGAAGCAGGGGTAGACAATTCTAAAATTAGATGTGTCATTTAGATTCTTTCTCTTGAGAATTTGAACTGATTTCCTTCATTAGGGTGAGTTGGCAGCTGTCTCTATTATAATGGTCACCACTGCAGAGAAGAGGCCCCTTTCTCCTGACAGAACTTTTGAGGGGCCTCTGGATCCTGCCCCATCTCAGGTCCTTTCAGCTACTCCTTGTAGTCATTTTCCTGAATTAATTTCAGTGTTTCTGTTCTCTGTGATCTGCAACATACTGACATGGTTCTAATCTCTAATGATACTAGGAAGGAAAAACATTTGTATAGTTTTTACACTATTGAAGACTTTACCTAATGTGTGACTTCTGTAACTCAGGTACAGAGATCTTTTTACCAATAATACCCTTTCTAGTCTCTTAGCCTTTTAAATAAATAGCTGTGGCCTAAATCCTGAAGTCCTGGCTAGGAAGCACTTCCCCCTACTCCTTTGCTTATGAATTCAGCTGAATTCCTCTTGCTTTGGGGACACAAAGCTGCCCTTATGGAGGTCACAGTGAAGAGGACCTTATTCTGGTACACAGATTGTTTTAAAGCAAGCCAGAGTGTACTAGTGCACAAGAGAGGCCTCGGGTGTGACGCTGGAAGTAGGCCTGAGTAAGCTGAGAAGTATTTGTGTGATTTTACCTGGGAAGAGAGGGAAGAGCTGCTGCAGGTGAAAGTCAAGATTTCATAATCAGGCCAGGCATGATGGCTCATGCCTGTAATCCTAGCACTCTGGAAGGCCAACGTGGTTGGATTGCCTGAGCTCACAGGTCCAAGACCAGCTTGAGCAAGAGCGAGACCTCGTCTCTAAAAATAGCTGGGCATTGTGGTGGGTGCCTTTAATACCAGCTACTTGGGAGGCTGAGGCAAAAGAATCACTTGAGCCCAAGAGTTTGAGGTTGCTATAAGCTATGACACCACAGCACTCTACTGAGGGCGACAAAGTAAGACTCTGTCTCAAAAAAAACAAAAATGATTTCATAATCAAAGAGAAGTGGGTGCTGGGCGAGTGCAAGTACCTCAGAAGATGATGGAAAGGGTAGCTCTGGGGTGAAGCTGCAGCATTGCTTCCCTTGGATCAGGGGGGAATTGGGTAGCTCACTTAGCCTCTATTTGCATGTTATTCTAATCTGTAAAATGGGAACAGCACACACTGCCTTTGTCATAGATTATCTAGACAGTGTTTTTCATTCTACAAGTCTCAACCCATTTCTGAGACACCAACGTAGGGTTTAATGGGGTGTGACCCTTAAAAAATAGAAAGCATCCAGCACACTGCCCATAGTGGGAGGCGGTTTTGTTTCCTGAATCTTCTGTTTTGGTGTGTTCATACAGGTGTGATTGTACTCACTAGTATGTAAGGTCTTTGAGGGCAAGGATTTGTTTCCCTCCTTTTCTTTTCCTTTCTCTTTTACTTTGTTCACTATTGTATTCTGCATAGAATAGCGTTTAGCATATAGTATAGTAGGTGTTCAGTACCTACATACTGAAGGAATGAAAGAAAGAATATACATGGCCTGAGTTGTGATGTAATGTGTAACTTTTTTTTTACTGTGAGTCATGGCAAAAATGCATTGAAAGCCACTGCTAAATAGTACAGATGACAATGCTTTGTATGACCCTGGAATAAAAAGTGAAACAAGTCCATAATTTCAAAGGCGGATTTTTTTCCTGAACAATCTATAAGCTGTTCATTAAGTTGTGTCAGTTCTTTGCTTCACTTCGGCAAAAGATCAGCCATTATGTGAGTTTAAGACCTATGGAGGCAAGAGATTTGGCAACTATGGGTATACTGAGAAGATGAACAGAGTGTGAATTCATTAGCGCAGTTCAACTTGACTGCCGGAGTCCTATCAGCTAGCATAAGTCCTATTTCGACAGCTTTAAACTCAACCAGTATTTACTGAGGGCTTTTCTTATTCACCTCTGGATGCACGGTGATGGGTACACAGTAGACACCCACGAATGTTTTTAAGTGAGCAAATAATGAACATGGACAATGAGGAGGAGGAGGACATAGTTGTCACTGTCCTCAATCTGACAAACCTAGAGTGAGCAAGACAAGCACACTGGTAATTAAGACTGGAGGCAGCCTGGGGGGAGAGAATGAGGACATGAGCCTGAAAGCGCCAGTGAGGCTCCATCAGAGAGCAAGCATTTGAGCTTGGCTTTGAAGATGAGATTTCAGCCAGGGAAGAGGACAGCAGCAGCATACAAAGCAAAGGAAATGCCTGCACACAGGCAGGAGGAGAGCCAGTGGAGAGGCCGCTGTGAAGATCCAGAAGTCCAGTTCAGCTGGAGCAGAGACAGGTTCATGCAGATGGGTAATTAGTAATGAGGCTAAAAGTAGGCTGCATTCATACTCCAGAGCATCTTAAAAGTCCACGGTGAAGCAAATACCTTTAGCTCGGTATATAGCTGGGAGCCATGGAACATTCTGGGGTGAGGCAGGTACAGAGATGAACCCATTCAGCCCTCATCAGCTCTTGGGAAAGGGGAACTTGGGGGGTACCAGAAGAATATTACTGTTAATTTCTGAGAATTCAGAGACAAATGTGTTGTGTTTGCATCTACCTATCAACTACCTATCTCTTCCATTTAAGTTTTGGACCCTTCCCCAAATCTCTCTATGCTCACCTCCCCTCCCCACCCAGCTACCTTTCTTTTCTTATCCAGTTTTCTTCTATAGCTTTACCTCCAAAAACCTTGCAAGAAGGAAAAAGCAAGGCATCCTCAACGCAGTATTCCCCCAACCCTGCCCCAACAGCTCAAAGGTAAAGAGATGGAGACTCTCAGAAAATCTCCTCAGCATGACTTTTGCCTTCCCCCCTTCCTAACAATGCTCAGATTGGCCACACTCCTTCCCCAACAGCAGTGTCCTTCAGGGGACGCTGACTCAGCCCCCCAACAGGAGTGAACCTTACATGCTCTGAGCCAATCAGAGTTAATTCCCTTTTGCTACAGTGATTGCTTCAGGTAACTTGTACCCACATCAGTTAGCACACAGTATTCCAGACCACAGAAATGGGTTCAGGATTGTATAGTTACTCAAATGAGACTCCAGGAAAGGACTGCTGAGCTTATGGAAAGGATGCATTTTCACCCTTCTGAAAACATTACCAAAAGGGACTCTCTTCAGATGTGTAAGGAAGCATTCAGTCCCCAGTGTTGTCCGCAGCTGTCTGTGACCCTGAGGTGGAGTCAGTTTTAGGATGAAGCCATCACCCTAAAAGGTACAGCAGAGAAATATAAAGAAACTGGGTCCTTGATGACATCATTGGGTGCTGAGTCAAACAGTTCCTACAGTGCTAGCTACCCTTCCTCTGGAGTTTCTAGTTACGGGAGGAACTAGAAATTATTGTTTATACCACATTCAAGTAGATTTTTTGTCTTATTGCACAAATACCCCCATACAAGATGTCCTAACTTGCTAGCTCTTCACCACACAGCTACGCGGGATCCCAAGACTCTCCTGGTGACTCTGCTCCCTCTACTGCCTGCCTTGGGCTGCCTGCATATCCCACCCAGCCTTGCAGTCGGCTCTCTTCCCCTGCACCCTTCCTCCACACTTTGGTTCAATCACCGAAATCCATCTATGCATTTCCAACTTCCCTGCCACCCCCTCGGGCTCCATTTCTTACTGCCAATGGGTCTTTTGTACGTGGCAGGAGAAGGCAGTTCATGACCCGCATTCAGGCTGTAGACTCAGCCAGCTCCTGGCTCGCTCCGCGTTGCTGTTCCAGAATATTGCTTTAACTTCATTTCAAAATTCACTTTTTAAAAACATGTCCCTACCCCCGCCCTGGCAGAAAGCCATGCTTACTCCAATGTCATCATTGCCAAGTTCTGCAGGGGGCGGGCTGCTCCCTCACATCCCTCCGACCTTCATGCCTTCGCAGGCTTGATATCTGCATTACTCCTCAAAGTATCAACAGCACAGTTTTTTTTTTTTAGACTCTTCCTTATGGAAATTTTTAAACATATAAAAGAACAGAGAAGAGACTAGGAAACTCTCACCTACCCATTGCTTTTCTTAAACAATTATCTGCTCAAGGCTAATTTATATATCATCTATACCTCCATGTACTCAGCCCCTCTGGATATAAATAGTGCTTAGAACAGTGCCCAGAACATCATAGCAAGTGTTAAAAATATTTTAAGGAATAAATGAAATAAGTCTGACTGTACAAAGGGAAAACTGCCCTCTCAGTCCTTAGTAGCGGCCCCTCTGGAAAGTGAAACAGATACACGTGCTTACACACAAACTCTGACTGTAGTTGGAGGAGGTCCCTGGACTCCTTGAAACCCAGCCACAGATCCCAGGTTTAAAACCCTTTGCTCAGAAGGAATTCAGCTGCTATCTCAGTGGATGCTTCTCCAATACAGTCACGAAAATCGCTTCAGTGCCACAGATATTATTGCTACTGAGCGTCTCCCAGGAGATCTGGAGCCTTGCAGCACTGTAGCGAATAGAGTGAAGCGACAGCATAGTTCTGTTAAGGAAACACGAAGAGTGTCGGCCAGCCCTCATTCTGCATTGCTGGTCCTACTAATTCAGGTTCTCAGGGAAACATCCAACAGGCTCTGAGCAGCTGCAGGCTGGGAAAAGATGTCCGTCCTGGGAGGCACAGACCTTCACTGGAGAAATGAGTTCTCTACCCAGTTCAGCCACTGCTTGAGTCAAATGCTCAGAGAAGCAAAGCTGCTCCCTTTAATAAACTTGGCTCCTTGGGATGGCAGAAGCCTTGCAGGTGACAGCAACTGGCTTGAAGTTTCTGTTCAACATTGATGTCCTCTGAGGCAGCAGAATCCAAGAGGACTAACCTGCCCGTGTGCAGTGCTCCAGGTGAGAACTGGAGACTAAGAACGTACAAAGCGGGTGTGAGGGCAGAGGAGCGGGGGGAGAGAGGGTGTCTAGGCAGAGGGTGAGCAAACAGGCGGAGAGGAGGCAGAGAAGCAGATGTTGGCAGTCCGTGTGGTTAGGAGGTTGGAGCTTTACCTGAAGGGCTTCGGAGGGCCACAAAAGGAGAAATGATGGGGTAAGATTTGTGTATAGTGAGATTTTCCTGGGAAGCCATTGGGCAGGGAGACCACTCAGGTGGCTTTTAAGTAATCATGGGGCAAAATGGTGTGGGCTGACCACGTTAGTGGCAGTAAGGAGAATGAGAAGGGAAGAGATTCAGAGGTAGAATGATCAGATAATGCAAACTGATTATGGAGGGTAGAGGATGACGGAGGAAAGAGGAGAGGGAGAAGGGAGATCCCGGCTGGGCGCAGTGGCCGGGGGCGGGTGGATTGCTTGAGCTTAAGAGTTCGAGACCAGGCTGAGCAATAGCAAGACCCCATCTCTACTAAAAATAGAAAAACTAGCCAGTATTGTGTCAAGTGCCTGTAGCCCAGCTACTTGGGAGGTTGAGGCAAGGGGATCACTGAAGCCCAAAAGTTTGAGTTTGCTGTGAGCTATTACACCATGGCACTCAACCCAGGGAGACAGAGTGAGACTCTGTCTCGAAAATTTAAAAAAAAAAAAGAGGGGAGGTATTAGAATAACTGCCAGTTTCTGGCTTGGGCAACAAGGTAGATACAGGGTCATTTCCTTAGGAAGGAAAGTCAGGTTGAGGAGCCTTTGTCACTTGAGGTTCCCCTAGAGAAGTGAGCCTCAAGCCGCAAGGCCTCACTATCTTTACCATCTCTCCCCTGCATCTAGAATGGCACTAGCTATGTTCCTTAATTCTCCTTGGGGGACTGGGAAAATAGGCCCTCAGGTAATTTTCTGCATTCTGTGGTTCAGATGAAGAACCCCAGTTGAAAAAGGTTTAGATAATCTAGGTCTACTGGTTTTTGTTGTTGTTGTTGTTGTTTGTTTTTGAGACTGAGTCTTGCTGTGTCTCCTGGGGTAGGGTGTGGTGGTGTCCTCATAGCTCACTGCCACTTCCACCTCCTAGGCTCAAGCAACTCTCCTGCCTCAGCCTCTGAAGTAACTGGGACTACAGACATGCACAACCATGCCCTGCTAACTTTCTCTATTTTTAGTAGAAATAGGTTTCTCTCTTAGGCTGGTCTTGCACTCCTGAGCTCAAGTAGTGACTCTCTCACCTTCGCCTCCTAGAGTGCTAGGATCACAAGTGTGATCCACCCTGCCCAGCATAGGTCTATTTACACTAAGGGCATAGGAGTGGATGAAAATGTCCCAAGAAAGTGTATAAAATTAAATCCAGGCTGTGCATGGTGGCTCATGCCTATAATCCCAGTGCTGCTTTGGGAGGCCAAGGCAGGATGATTGCTTGAAGCCAGGAGTTCAAGACCAGCCTGAGCAAGACAGCAAGCCCCTGTCTCTATAAAAAAAAATTTTTAAACTAGCTGGGTGTGGTGTATATAGTCTTAGCTACTTGGGAGGCTGCAGTAGGAGGATCACTTGCACCCAAAAGTTGACATTATAGTGAGCTATAATTGGGCCACTATAGACTGGGTGATGGAATGAGACCCTGTCTAAAAATGAAAAAAACTGAATCCATATAAATGAGAGCATCAAAGGACAAGGAGCTTGAGACAGAGAATCTACATACTAAATGGAAAAATCAGGAGGCAGTGATACCCGAGCTCTTCTGGAAGCCAGGAAGAAGACCATTTCAAAGAGAGGAATGGGGAAACCAAAGTATGGTTATTGTGCCACGGGGATGCTAGTGATGTTTCTTAAGGTATATATGGGCAAACATTGTTAACTTTAATAGTTATGTATTTGTATCTATTTATTGCAAATAAAACAGCATTTATATAGAAATATAAATAATAACCATAGCTGAAATTTACTACGCACTAGGCAGTGTTCTAAGTGCTTTATCTATACTGATATTCTTATTTTTTTGCTTTACTACAAACTCAAGTTAAAAAATGAATCAATTTAAAGAAAATAACAAATAAATAATAGAACAAGTGGACTCAGCTATCACAGAGATTGTGAAGGTGGTATATAAATGGCTGACACATGGGAGGCTGTTTACCGGCTGGATGGTTACACTGAGAAAACATGGGAGAGCAAGAGAAGTATGTGGTAGTAAACTCTACACAGTCTACAAATGTGCCGGGAATAGAGGACCAAGGGCAACCGCTGAAGCTCAGTTTTCCCTGCCTGGGAGGAGGTCACACCGCATCCTTTCAATTCTGGGCCACGCGAGAGACAGCATTAACAACAAAGCACAAATGCAGTATTATCTACTAACTGTCACAAATGTATTTGTTACCATGGGGTTGGACTCTTTAATAATGTCCTCAAAGACTGATTGGGTTCTTTAAATTCGGTCAAACTCTTAAATATCATTACCATAGTTCAATGTATTAGAAATGTGCTCAATTACCTCCTTGATTGCACTTTGAACACCTCAACAGCTGAGTACATTGTAAATACTCCAGCAGGAATTTCTAGTTCTCATCCTTATTTCTTTGGGATCCTCTAAGAAATACAAGAATCTTGTTTATTGCTGAAATACATCTTGTTTAATGTCTTTCATGTCTGTTCCTGGTATCTTAGCAGGAAAAAATGGCAGGGAAAATGCTCCTGAGCAGGACTGAAACAAGGAGACAGAAAGGAAAAGAAGGAAAATGAAGTACCCTGGCGGGGAAGATGGGGACGTGCACCTTCTGAATATGACAAATCCTACTGGTCTTGGGAGACTTCCTTGGGCCCTGGCACCATCAGTGAAAGCGAGCACTCCAGGCACCCCCGTGGCGATGCTCACCTGGAGCTTCTCCCCGTCTTCCAAGTGGCAACTCTGAGGAGTGCACGTCCCTGGGTAAAGGAGAAGGCCGAGTACTCTGGACCCAGGAACCCCTGGCTCACTTTGCCAATTTTCACAGCACTCTGATGAGACTGGATCACATTTCAGTCTGTCATAACTACAGCTCTCTTAGGGCTGCTGGAACCAACCCCCAAATTTCCATTGATATATTTTCTTTTCTTTGGTTTGAGACAGAGTCTCAAGCTTACACCCTGGGTAGAGTGCCATGGGGCATCATCATAGCTCACAACAACCTCTAACTCTTGGGCTCAAGCAATCCTCCGGCTTCAGTTTTTCTATTATTAGTAGAAACAGGGTCTTGCTTTTGCTCAGGCTGGTCTTGGGCTCCTGAGCTCAAGCAATCCACCAATCTTGGCCTCTCAGAGTGCTAGAATTACAGGCGTTAGCCACCGCGCCCGGCCACCATGGGTCTATTTTCCTCATTGAGAGGAGAGAACAAAACCTGTTCCCAGGCCCCACCACACAGTAGGTACAAATGAGGCCATGGAACAACTCAAACATCGCAGGCTCCTGTCGTCACGGCTACAACCTGAAAATCTGGCTTGGGCCTCATCGCCTTTGTCAGTAGCATCATTTCCAATTCTCCTCCAGTCCCCTCTTTTTAGTGTAAAGATTCTATGATTTTAGGAGATTGATGAGGAGGGCCGTAGAACCTCCAGTGCAGTTTTGTCTGTTTGTTTTTAACTCTTCCTTATGCAACATTTTGAACATGTAGAAAAGAGGAGAGAATAACGAATTCTCATGTACCCATTACTTGGACAATTATCTGCTCAGGCCAATTCGTGTATCATCTATGCTTCCACGTACTGGACACGTCTAGATTATTTTGAAGCAAATCCTTACATCTTTTAGAGTATACCTCAAAAAGGCAACTCTCTTAAAAAATATTTCTAGTGCAGGAATTTTAAAACTTAGATTTCTGAATGTAAAATGTTGCACGTGTATATGCATTGTGATGAGAAAAATAGGCCAAAGCTTTCGTGAAATGTTTAAACTGGTCCAGCAGTCAAAAGTGTAAAAAGTTATGGCTGGAGTGGAACAATGAGTACAGAGTCAATCTGTCTGAGGGTCAATTATGCTCAATAGAACATCTCTTCTTTTCACTATTTCCTCAATTAGACTTTATCAGAAATATCTGAAACTATTTCAGAAGCTATTTCTTAGAAATGATTTTAGAAAAAAAAAAAGAAATGATTTTACCTATTGTATATTCAGAGCAATAAATTTCTACTTTACAGTTTTTAAGGATTACATGTAGGCTCCAAAGCCAAAATAATAGAGACCAGAAAAACATTAATTAGCGGCATGTACACAAATGGTCAGTATGGAATTACCAGGTGAGCTTTCCAAATGGAGCTTCAGCCTACCCAGGGAAGCAAGCCCAAGTCAGAGGACCAGAGAGAGTCATCAGAACAACTGTTTCACCCAGAGCTTGGCTCAGAAGCATAGAATCTAAGCATGGAACTGCTCACAAGATCCTAACATTGCAAAATATAAAGAAAAACATTATATCCAAGAATGTGATACTACAATACACACTGCTCAGTTCCAATAACTGTTTTTTAAGAAAACAGACAAAATATACATTGAACTTTTTTATTTTTCAAAAATCTGGGTTAAACAGTCAAGTTGCATGTACATAAATGAAACCAAATAACAATAACAAGTTAAAAAAAACAAAAAACAAAACACAACCCAGAACCTTGCAAATTGTTAAGAGACTCTACTAGACTATCAACTAGAAGTCTGGACTAGATGAACAAGAAACTCCTTTCAACGCTGACACTCTATGACAGAAAATAGAAGGAACAGCCACTTCCCACGCATGTGGACCGACCCGCAAAGGTGTGGCCTGTGTGCACAGGTGCAGCCACCTGGGAGAAGAAAGACAAAGTTGGAAATGGTACAATAAAATCATTCAAGTTATTGACCATTTCCTACACCATTCAGATGGACATTTCCAGTGTTACGAAATTATGGGTATCCTCCTCTACGTTAAAGAAAAACTACATAACAGCGAAAACATTAGGACACAGTTTTGTTGCTATTATTTGGAAAATACAGTCACATAGAAAATATTACATTTTCAAATAAAAGCATTGCATTTCTTACCTAAGTGGCTACATGGAACAGATTTCTGTCAGTCACAGCTAAGCAAGAGGACCCTGGGAAAGGCTATTCTTAGAATCTACCCATCTTTATGGGAAGAAGTTTTGCTGTGTTTCAGAACGAAGAACTAAGCAAACGCAAAGCAATCCATGAACTATTCTATTGCTAAATTTGGAGCAAACATGCTGGTGTCATTGAAAATTTAGAGTTTAAGTGGACAAGACAACTTGGGGCACAGATAAAACTTTAATACTGCCCGGAAGGAACTGAGCATTGAAGTCAAAGATCCTCTACATTCCTGTGTTCTCAAGGCCTGCAGTGCGAGCAAACGAAAAGAGACGGAACAATCCAGCTTTGGTTCTGACACTGACATTGTAGACTCTAGAAGTAATTTTTATTTTTTACTGCTCTTATTCCCTTATATCTGAGCATGAAACTTCAGGTACAACTAAGGAAAGCACCTCCCTGCCCCAAGCCAGCTTCCTGGGGTTGAAATCGCATTTTGTACTCTAAAACGAGTTTTTTTCTGATCACCTTTTAAAACACAGATATATATTCTTTAATCTTCTAATTTTGCCCCTCTTTCTAGTTCTGAGTTTGAGGAGAATGGGGAAGCACATGGAATGGAGTCAACAAGCTCTAGTGTAGACTAGCAGACGCCCAAAGGTGGGGACCCCCAGCCATTTTTTAATTGGAAGAAAGAGACTTATTTATTTTTTCTTTTGTAGAGACAGAGTCTCACTTCATTGCCCTCTGTAGAGTGCCGTGGCGTCACACAGCTCACAGCAATCTCCAACTCCCGGGCTTAGGCTATTCTCTTGCCTCAGCCTCCCGGGTAGCTGGGATTACAGGCGCCCACCACAACACTTGACTATTTTTCTGTTTCTGCAGTTTGGCCGAGGCCGGGTTTGAACCCGCCACCTTCGGCATATGGGGCCGGCACCCTACTCAATGAGCCACAGGCACCTCCCGAGAGACTCTTAGATGTTTTAAACAGTGTTGGGAAAAACTGGGAGCAATTTATATTCTATTAGTAAAAGATGTGTCTGAATTTCCTATTTATACTATAATTATCATGCATTGTTTCAATAAAAATGAATAAATCACAATGCTGTGGTATGACAATTATTTTTAGATACATTTTCTTATATTACTTAGCTCATTCATGTGAAGACTTTGACCGATTTTAGCTATGTGGCTTCTAGTCCATATTATCTATTTAAAAGCATCTATTCCTTGTTTTAGTGGATAATGAACTATTTAATACTGCAGAGTCCCTTGAAATTGTGACACTCAGCAAACACCATTTTATTTAAACAAAGCTTTGTATATTTCAGTATATATATCTCATTATCTTTATCAGAATATTTCATAGCTGGTATATTTCTTAGATGCTTGTCATAACTAAAAATATTCCATACCTTAACACATAAAATGTGTATGAAATTCCAAAGTCACAATTTTCCTCTTCAAAATTCCCGATCGTTTCCTGGCAATCAGTATTGTGCGGTAGAGTGGTGGACGTCTGGAGCCAGACTGCTCCTTTTTTCTTTTCTTTTCTTTTTCCTACCTTTCTTTTCTTACAGGCGATTTGTTACTTTTGGACTGGATACCCGCCGGACTTTTCATTCCCTAGGATTCTAACGTTTTTGCCAGAGGCTGATTAGGTACTTGTCTTGTCTTCTTCACTTTTTTTTTTTTTTGGCCTGGAATGTAAATCTATATACACAGATTTTCATTCTGTGTTTAGGAAAGATTTTACTTTTATAGTCTGATAATATGTTTTCCTCAATAATGTCTTTCCATCAGAAAAAGTAAATGCCGGTAATGTTAGCTACTGTTCTATCTTCCAAATCCATTCCCCTTCTCCACTATTCACTTGTATAAGAAAACAGGAAGAAAAATCTCAAGTTTGTCCTTTGCATAATTGATCTGAGGTTTTAAAAGCTTCAATGTAGGGTGGTGCCTGTGGCTCAGTAAGTAGGGTGCCAGCCCCATATGCTGGAGGTGGCAGGTTCAAACCCGGCCCTGGGCCAAAAACTGCTAAAAAAAAAAAAAAAAAAAAGCTTCAATGTGTCCTTTTCTGCTTCAAACGTGGATTTTAAACTGCTCTTGTGTTTCTAGCTTCCTTCAAATCCTTCTGTTTTCTTTTCCATTTTATTCTATTGCCTTTTTCTGTTAACCCATTCCCATGTTAAGATTGCTCACTATTGCTGCATAGAAGCAATTCTTCTGTTCTTTCAGTTATGACAAGGGGAATCCTAAAATTTTCTTGTTTCCAGCCGTACATCACTTTTCTTTTCTTTTCTTTTTTTTTTTTTTGAGACAGAGCCTCAAGCTGTCACCCTGGATAGAGTGCTGTGGCTCCAATTCCTGGGCTCAAGCGAGTCTCCTGCCTCTGCCTCCCAAGTAGCTGGGACTACAGGCGCCCGCCACAATGCCCGGCTATTTTTGGTTGCAGCCATCATTGTTGTTTGGCGGGCCCGGGCTGGATTCGAACCCGCCAGCTCAGGTGTACGTGGCTAGCGCCTTAGCCCGTTGAGCCACAGGCACCGAGCCATCACTTTTATCAAGAGTGTTCTGGAAGCTGTTCATTTTCTTCTCTGTATTCATCCTTAAATGTGGTCCTATCTTCCCAGCCCCTGCCCACTTGAGTGTTTGTGGAATCCCTTTTTTGTCAAATCCCAGGTCCACAGTAAGGTGATGTTCATATTTCCACGTTCAATTTCTAGTTTACCACTTTTCTACTGATGTACATCCTTTCCCTTCCTATTGCCTGGTTTTCTGGATCTCTGAACCAGCATCATGCCTGAGAAATCATGATATATGCCTGTTCTGTCACTCGGTCATTTATTATTTCTGCCTTCACCGAAGGAGCTTTATTCTCAGACTGTGCCATTTGTCTAATAGTCCCTCTCTGCGATCTGCTCACCTTTTAGCCCTAGGATTTAGTCGTGGGACTGAATGAAGAGAACGTGAGGTTGGAGAGAAAAGAGAGTGATGTAGCTTCACGGTATGGAGGCTGGCTAAGAGCATCAGCCCAAACTTCTCTGGAGCTCCGACCCAGAGTAAGGAGACAGATATAGTTGGGGAGGACAAGAACTTAACAGCTTCCAAAGTTTTAGTTTCACAAGCCTCCGTTTCATGAGGGAAGGCAGGGTTGAGCTTTTGCCCCAATCTACCTCATACATTTTGTGATTTCCATCTAGATTCTAGAATTGAGATCTGGCCTTCTGGGGCTTTATGAATGTTTTTCTGGGAAGGTGGGAGAAGCTCACTGGAGGCTTCTGCGAGCCAATGTCTATTTTGCCAAATGCAGGTCTATAATTACTTTTTGGGGGGGGGACAGAACCTCAAGCTGTCACCCTGGATAGAGTGCCATGGCATCACAGCTCATAGCAACCTCCAATTCCTGGGCTCAAGCGAGTCTCCTGCCTCCTCCTCCCAAGTAGTTGGGACTACAGGCGCCCGCCACAATGCCCGGCCATTTTTTGGTTGCAGCCGTCATTGTTGTTTGGCGGTCCCAGCTGGATTTGAACCCGCCAACTCAGGTGTACGTGGCTAGCGCCTTAGCCCGTTGAGCCACAGGCGCCGAGCCCATAATTACTTTTTTAAAATCCAAATCTTCCCAGCTATGACATGAAGGAAAGAGTTGTAGACTGATTTTCTACTCCTGAATCTCCTACTTACTGTTTGGCTGATCTTAGATGGACCCTTTAATATCTCTGGCCTTTAGTTTCTGAAGGAGCTAAGGAAATTTAACTACAAAGTATGATTCCCTGGTATAAAAAATATTTTGAATTGGAGGCCATTCAAGGTCAAGAAACAATGGAGGAGGACTTCCCTCTATTTGCATAAACTGGCGGGCCTGATCAGAGGATCAAAGAAGGTAACAGAAAAGATTCTTCTCTGTTATCTCAAAATATTTCAGGAATAGGGGTCAGGAATGTAGGAATACATGGCCCAAATCATTCAGGTCATAAATACCCATCTCTCAGGTTAATTTATAAGTCAATCTATTTCTCCCCACATCCATTTGTCTCCCTAGCAATCTTTCTAGCAACCATGTATTGCCCTATTCTCCCCAACTGCCCCCTTCCCTCTAAGGTGTATATAGATATTTGAACTCCATTGGAAAACTGTGTTATCACTCTGTGATTTTGCCTGTGTGAAGTAAATAAATTCTCTTATTTATCTTCCTTGTTTGTAAGTTGATCTTTCAGTGAACTTTTAGGGGAAAGGGCAAGTTTCCCCTCACCTCTACATTTCCTTATTGGTAAAATGAGGGAATATGACCAGATAATCTCAGAGTTACCTCTAATCTATTCCTTAAGTCTCAAAAAAGAAAAATAAATAAATATGCCACGACAAAGGAAAGAACAGAAAACAA
Organism: Perodicticus potto; assembly: GCA_963574655.1. Classification (NCBI taxonomy): domain Eukaryota; kingdom Metazoa; phylum Chordata; class Mammalia; order Primates; family Lorisidae; genus Perodicticus; species Perodicticus potto. Next base: position 16,436 of record CAUYRH010057351.1, read on the forward strand.
ATGACTATTTTGCTATGAGAGTAAGGCTTTAGCCTAAAGATTATAAAAAATCTTCTGACAACAAAATTAAAAAGCACAAATAAAAAACCTGACATGTAATTGTGGCATAAGATAAGAAAACTCCTTTACATTTTAAGTACTGGTTCCAATGTCAAAACAGGTACAGTTTATAAACCAACTGACTTCTGTTAGAATATACTGGCATGACCATCTGCCCTTTAAAGTAGATAATGGGTAATATAAATTGCTCATTGGATATAGATTTGCAGTAGGGAGAAAATATACTCATTCATAGAAAACCATCAGGCTTTCCAGGAACTATTACATTATACCCAAACGACTTTATCAGTTAGTAAGAGAGTAAATATAAAGTGTCTGGTGCAAGAAACCAGTATTTCCCAAGCAAATAGAAACTGTGTTTAATTTTTAAAAAGTTGATTGGTGGGCTGGGAACAGTGGCTCTTGCCTGAAGTCCTAGCAGTCTGGGAGGCCAAAGTAGGTGGATTGCCTGAGCTCAGAAGTTCTAGACCAGCCTGAGCCAGAGCAAGACACCATCTCTAAAAATAGATGGGTGTTTTGATGGGCACGTGCAGTCCCAGCTACTTGGGAGGCTGAGGCAAGAGAATCACTTGAGCCCTAGAATCTGTGGTTGCTGCGACTCGACACTCTCTTGAGGGTAACAAAATGAGACTCTGTCTCAAAAAAAAAAAAAAAAAAAAGAAAGTTGATTGACTTAGGCTAGCATGGACTGTAATCCTAGCACTCTGGGAGGCTGAGGCAGTAGGATTGTTTGAGCCCAGGAGTTCAAGGTATAATGAGCTGTGATGTGGTCAACTGTACCAGCCTGGGTGACAGAGTCTGTTTCCCCCCAACAGAAGTTAAGTGGACCTCCAAGGCAGTTAAATAGACCTCCGTTTTGTCTAATGGACTGAGCACTGGATTTTGAGTCAAAGACCTATGATCAAACCTAAATTCTCTAACTTAGTAGCTCTGTGAGACTTTGGGAAGTTTCATTAACTTCTCTGAAACTGGTTTCTCAATTAGTAAAATGGGAATAATTAGACCCTTACAGAGCTGCTGTGAAAATTAAATGAAAATGTGAGGCAGCTTTGAGAAAGCACTTAACACTGTGTCAGTCAAATCTGAACCTTCTAGAACAGCGGTTCTTAACCTGTGGGTTGCGACCCCTTTGGGGGTCAGAAAACACAAATTTCTGATGGTCTTAGGAACCCAGACACGGCTCCTCTATTGGTCTCCAGGCGGGTCAGCCCACATTCCAGTATGGGGGGGGCATGATGACATCCTCTGTATTAAAGGGTTGTGGCATTAGGAAGGCTGAGAACCACTGTTCAAGAAACTTGCATTTGAACAAATCAGTAGATGTAATAATAACCACAGTTAAATGCAAATTAAGTCAATTATATTGACCATAATGTCTTTAGGAGCCTATTCTTTTTTTTTTTTTTGAGACAGAGCCTCAAGCTGTCACCCTGGATAGAGTGCCGTGGCATCACAGCTCACAGCAACCTCCAATTCCTGGGCTCAAGCGAGTCTCCTGCCTCCACCTCCCAAGTAGCTGGGGCTGCAGGCGCCCACCACAACGCCCGGCCATTTTTTGGTTGC
>CAUYRH010057355.1:0-24845 GCA_963574655.1 Perodicticus potto
GTCCCAGCTACTCAGGAGGCTGAGGCAAAAGAATCGCCTACGCCCAAGAGCTGGAGGTTGCTGTGAGCTCGGATGCCACAGCACTCTACTGAGGGTGATTAAAGTGAGACTCTGTCTCTAAAAAAAGAAAGTGCTCATTGAACCATGTTGTTTTTGAAAGAGTTAACTGCAAAAAAAAAAAAAATATATATATATATATATATATATATACACACATACATATTCGAATTTTTTTAGTATATGAGATATATGTTGAATTTTTTATTAGAAGGTAACATTATATAATAACATAGAAAAAAGCACATTAGTATTACATAAAATTCCAAAATTGTTACATTGATTTGAATTCCTTTAATTTTATTTAATTCGATTTTGATTGCCCATGTAGTTACCCAATCATATCCTCTTGTGACATGACACAAAAACAAATGTATCCTCATTTTTTTCCAATGTTACATCTTCCATATGGACTTCAAAATTTCCTTTGCTTCCACTTCCCCTCGGACTTGGTATCATCACATTTCCCCTCATTCTCCTGGGTCATTTTCTCTCCCTGTACTACTTCCTTTTTCCCTCCTTACTTTGCCCTTGCATAAACTTTCCCCCACCCTGCCTTCTTTAGCTATGTACTTTTTCTTCTCTGTTCAACCTGACACTGTTAGAATGATTATTCATGACTCAATGAATAATCAATGGATAGATGCTTTTCTAAGTTACTCCTTACTGCACTATCATTCTATGGAAGACACACACCAGGCCATCACTGCCTCTCTAATTGGGAGAACCAGCTTCCTCATTGGCTGCAGGGCACTTGACAGCATTTGCCAACTTCTGCTCCTCTCACTTGACCTAACTTGCTAGATTAGTCCAAGTACCCTAGCTTCAAATAGTATAGCTCCCCTAAGGATTAACACCCCACAGTTGTGATCTATGATGCTTTCTCAATGATTCCTGAACCTATGTCACATAAACATTGCTGCTGCCCAGTATGAAAAGCTCACCTTTCTTCCCCTGTGACTTTTCACAGACTTGTGAGACTTTATTCTTGTCTATGGCTTCAACTCTTCCCTATATTCTAGGTAAGGTTCTAACCATACCTTTCTCTGACCTTCAGAAACACATGTCCAATTGTTAAATTACCTCCTACTTGAAGTTTCAATAGATATGTTAAACTCTGTTAAAATATGTATTCATCATCTTCCCCCTTCACATTTTTAAGCTCGTTTTCTCATTCTATAATAAACATTGGGGCCATTGTAATCTCCCTATTCTCTCCATCTCCCACTTCCAATTGCAGACAGTTGCTTTCCCTATAATCCTCTGAATACACCTAGGGTCATCATTTTTAATATTTATATCAGATCATGCCACAGCCAAGGTGTCAAGGGCTTCTTAAAGCTCCTTGCCTGATTCATAACACCACGCACACTCCTTTCTTTGGCCTTCTTCCCCTCTCCACACCTGTACATGTGCTCAAACTACAGTAGTACTAACTTTGAGGAATGCACCACCCTCTCCCTTCTCAGTCCTATTATTCATGCCTACGCAACTCTGCGGCTGTTATTTGTTTAAACTTTTACTCCTCTGATCTTCACATGCAGTTCATTTCCGTGTTCTTCTACCTTAAGATATTAGTTAAACGTGAATTACCTGGCTACTATGGGAACTCACCCATATTGTGTAGACTTATACCACAAAAAAGAACTTCTTCTGTTCTTCAGGTTATAAAATGATTCAATGGAGGTGATCATGTTTGACATTTAAGTAATGATCAATTGTGACTAGAAATCATAGCAGACCTAGTTTTGTAATTAAATACAAACAGCAAAGAAAGGCAGCAAAAGATCAAGTTTACAGAAAGAGGTGGTCAAATTAGCGCTGTGAGCAAGGGCAGCACTCACTGCTGCCAAGCCAGCACCTCCTGGCATTATGCAAAGGAAAACAGGCACCATCCTGCCTGGAGCAGACACGTGAAATCCATAAGGCGTGAAATCCATAAGGTGAGCCATGCTGTCATATTTCTTTTCCTCCACTTCCTGCCTCTGTTAAAGTCTGAGATTTGTGACCATTAATAACACAGTGGTTATGCAAATTCTTAAGAACAGAGGCAAAAAATAATTCAACCTAAACAAGTTAGATTTATTTCCTAGGTGTTCCTTTATACCGCATAGTGAGGGGATGCCAATTTCAGCATCTCAACTCAACCACATCAGAGACATGACGATCCAAGTTATCCTTACTAAAAGTTCCACTTGATTGCAACTAATACTTTGGGCTGAAAAAACTACCTTTCCCATATTTTTTTGCATTTACATTGCTCATATTTTGGTCTTTCTACTTTGTTGACAGAGGCAGAAATATCAACATCACATATAGACTAACTGTTACACAGTATTGGGGTCTTACAGGAATAAGAAGTAATACAAAATAAACATAGTCTGATACTCATGAAAATATTTTCACTGATTTGTAGAATCTCTAGATACAGATTTTTCAGATGAACATTTAAGGACAGAGGATTATCCTTAGGTATAAACTTTGGTGATTTATTTGCCTGCCATCACGGATAAGCTTGCCTGTTTTATGAATTCTCTGTAATCAGAATTAAATTGTAGTGGTAGCAAAGTAGGTGACACTTATTATGTTTTATAGCATCCTACAACTCCTATGGTTAAAATAATGAAAGCAAAACCAACAGGGTTTTGTTTAAGAAACATAATTATGTACTTTTGATTTAGAGCTTTTTAACTTGAAGCCCTAAACACCTTTCACAGGTATTAATCCATGCATGTGTTTTTTTATAAAGTTCACAGCAATATTATTCTGTATTGCATTTCAGTTTTATTGAAAAAAATGGTCACATACCTGTCTTATTATCACATTCTAATTAGGGTTCACTTTACGGATGGGAAATGAAGGCTCAGAGAAGTTATATGATTTTCCCTCCATCATACAACTACTACCAATGCAAGGTCCGAACATATTCTAAATCAGCTTGCTCTCAGTAAAACTTCAGAAAACTGGAATTAATTCCTACAGAGTCATGTTTTTGCCTAAAGTAATTAAATCAGGAAATTCCATTAAAACTGAAATATTTTATAGAGAACCTTTCTCTCATAGTGATTTTATCACAACAGCTACACAGAATTCATAACGTTAGAATAGGTCCTGGAGTGCTTATTTAAAAACAGACATGCTACTTAATCACTCTTTAAAAAGAAATTCCTTTTATTATTTTGTATTTCAGCATTCTGACATTAAGCAAAGCAGGTCAGAAGATTTTAAAAGTTCATAGTTTCTATTCTTCCAAGTTTCTGACAGCTAAGAACTCATTAAGTTCATTTCAAATGTCCTCTCTGTGCTATAAAGAGTTGGAGGGGAAGCTTCATCTTAGGGACTTTGGTTATCATTCCTGATATATCTCCTGATGGAGCTTTAGTTAAGACATTTTGTATTTTAGGTTGTCCAATAAAATTAAGTTGTGGCTTTTTAATTAAGAAAGGAATCTTTATCTCAGCATTTATCAATCTATGATTTTATTATGAAACTGTAAGCTTTACTAGTTGGTAAAGATACGAGATGGCTGGGGGAGAGGTGCATTTTCAGATCAAGAGCTTTCTGGAAGAGGCTGTAAATCATCTCTCAAAATTAGTCCTTTCTCAGCTAACTTACAGCAACATACCTTAAGACCTATTAGAGTTCATGTGTTTACACTGGAGTTTGTTATGAACAAAGAAAATACTATTTATATATTTTTAAAGTGCACATGGCAATTTCTGTTCTTCAAACCAGTTGTTCAGACAAAAATACTCCACTGAAAGTGGAAATGCGATTTACTGTTATTAAGACTAGTGTTAAATTAAATTACCCGGAACATCAGGAAAACAAGGGACAAAAAAGGCAAGGATCTGATAAGATATCGGGAAATATGTTATATAGGAGTCATACTTATTTAACTGCATTGATGCCATCCTATCTCAAGCATAAATTGCACCTATGTAATTATATATAAGAGAATGTGATCAAATGGCTTATTAAATAAGCAGGAAGACAGGCAGAACAAAACTCGAATTCATTTACAAATCTAGCTAATTCTGGAGGTGAATATAAGCATTAGATATTGAGAATCAATGTGACTCTTACCATCTGAGATTGACTTCTAGGACATCCATTGATATCTTCAACTTTTTCATTTGCTAAAGCCAAGAAATAAAATAAAAGAGAGAGAGAAAGAATGACATGCTTAAGCAATGAAGTGACACACACACACACAAATACACACACATACAAACACACACAACTTAACACCAAAAACCAAAAATGCTGGTTCGACATTTACTAGGTCTTTCAAGCCCTCGTTAGCAGCCACCAATTCTATATGCGCAAAGCAGAAATTAAAAAAAACATGAATGAAAAGTTAACTCTTTCTTTAGCTAATTCTTTAGCCCATGCCAAATGCCTGCTGACATGAAACCTTTCACAATTGTTCCTGCTGGATCAAGATACTGTTTCAAGTAATCTGGAGTGTATGAGGGCTCCAGCTAACAGAATTCACACATGGGAGACATATGGTCTAATGAGGCTCTCTTTTCTGACTAATCAGTGTAAGTAAAAATACAGTCCTAACTATTAAAAGTATGGGCCAACTGCCTTTTCTAAACATCCTCACATAAACATTTTTAATTAAGTCAAGGAGAGACAAATGGATCTCAGAGAGACATGTGGACCAGTTCAGTTGCCATTCAAACTGAAATTGCTTTTTACCTAAGACAGGAGCAGAGACTTGCACACTTTGTATCAGAAGGCAGGTCTTACCAATGATCTGGATGATCTCTGCTAGGAGGACTCCGTCTGTGATGTCCTGTTGCAGGTCCTTGATCAGCCGCTTGTGGCCCGATTTTGCCAGGTAGTGGTTGGCCCAGTCAGTGTAAATCTGTGGAACAGAGGGAGGGAAAAGTGAGATGGGGAAGAGGGTAAAGAGAGACAGTAAAATGCTTAAGACAAATGTTGGATTCAAAGGGAAGCTATTCTGGACCGCATTCCAGTTTAAGAAGTCATAGCTCAAAAGGAAATAGCTGTAAAGTAATTTTTAAACAGCTTTCCCCCCATGAATCTCTCCTTTCAAAGGGGATGATTCACTCTTTCAAAATCAGGGGCTGGTCATTTGTGACAAAGCAAAACTCCCTTCCCGAATGACTACTTAGGAAACTCCTGTTGCACATCAGTCGGGGGTCTCTTTCTCCTTCCCCTGCTTCTATCATTTTGAAAATAATCCTGTCTGTCCATGAAAAGGAAGCCACCTGGACGGATTTCTACAGAAACTTTACTATAAAAATCTGTGTTTCCCTGAGAAGACGTTATTGAATTTGTCATATGAGATACAGTATGTGACAATATTTTGGCAACATTTTATGAAATAATTACGAATGCCTTCCTGTCTAACATATTTTATTTGGACTGTCATTTCCCATTTAAGCCTCTTGAAATGTGTTTACATGAGAAAATAAAAGCAGGCAATGGAGTTTTTACATAGAAATTACAATATAGAGTTTAGAAGTGGGCTGTAAGCCACAAAGTTGACAACCTGACATAGAGGTGACTTTTCCACAGCAGATCACATTATAAATAAAAGCTGAAACCCATAGGAAATTTTCAGGGACATGACAAGCTATTAGTTTCTTCAATGTCCAGTCATTACAGTCATGATAAGGGAGAAATGAAGCCGGACCCCTTTTCAGTTTCACAGGCTCTTCGTATGGACACAGTAGTTTACTACCAGGCAGACAGAACAGAAAAATGAAAAACTTGAAATGAGAACAGAAGGGGGGACATGAATAAGAAATGTGCATGTGAAAGTGTCATTAGAGGCACTGGAATTAGAACTGGGAACAAAATCCAACCTGGACAATCCAGGAAGGACCATCCCTGCCCAAGATACGATAGGCAGAAAGGCAAAGAATGGAGGACACAGTCGTAAAATCTGTCACTAAGGCAGCAAGCCTAACATTAGGACAAATTAAGAGGCGAAGACAAGTGCATCATTTAGTCACAGCACTCAATGACAAGCAAATAGTAAAACAAACAAAGAAAAAAAGGATTTTAAATTTCTAACAGAAATACACTTTTTTATCATACATGAATAAATCAATAAATCACAAGCATACAAACTAAAAAGTGAATGACTCCCCACAACTTGCAACCTGGTCCATTTTTGAAAACTTTGCTAAAGAGGATTGTAGAATCCATAGGCGTATACCATATCTCACACTGTGCCACAGTACACACGTATACAGGACTGCAACCAAATCTGACTAAAATTGTACATGTCTTTTTGCAATTTCAAATGTTTATTTCATAACATTTTAACAGGATTTCTAAAAGTTATTTCACATATATTTATCTACTTTTTATATCACATTATAAATAATACTAATTCCTCATCAAAGGATATTTAACTTGTAAGGATTCTACCATGTTTAAAGTTGTAAGAGAGACCTTTCTATATGTATCTTTGCATACCCACATGCTAGTATTTTTGTAGGGCCAAAACTAGAAATGGGATTGTTGATATTTTTAAGTGATCCTAAGTATTTAGGAATCCAAAAAGTATAACATCGGACAAAAAGAGGGTGTTTCTTTTAGAAAATGCGAGGTGGCATCTAGTACACACCTGGCAGTGATTAAGTTTCCAAAAGATGTAAATAATTGGGGGCATCCAATTGCAAATGAAAAATATATACCATAGCAAAATCGCATCACCTCTTATCATCTTCATGATCTCTATGCTAAAGACATTAAAGTGTGAGAAAAATTGGGTGCATAACTGTCCCTGAATTAGCACACTAACACAGGACTTCTAGGTAGACATTTTTATTTGGTGATCATTTCCCTCCATTAACATTGTATTATTTTTATATGATAATTTTGTAAGGATTAAATTGCTTATAATTTAAAACACTGAGCATTCTCCCCTTCTTTACACATAAATGAAATGATGGAATTGATTGTTCTGGCCTTCTAAAAGGACTTGAAGGTTGCCAATATTCCCAAAGGCAGGGAGCAGGACCCCGGGTTGACTTCAAAGTTTAAGGCATCCACAAAAATGAATAGAATGAGTTCTGGAGTCAGACAGACCTGCCTTTGAGGTCCAGCAGATCATTTATTACCAGTGGGACCTTGGACAAGTCCCTTAATCTTTCTAAAGCTCAGATTCCTCATCTGTAAAATAAAGTTAATGATTGTGTCAGCACTAAATAACACAGCACTTACAAAATTAGTCACGAAAACGTCTCTTATCATTATCATATGGTATCTAGTTTTATTTGGCTGAAAGCTTTCCAATAAATATTAGCTAAAGTTACTATTTCACAGAGGTTAAAAAATTAAGACGACTGGCATCAGAAGACTAGAGAAATTGTATCACTTGCTTCTGACACTATCTCGGACCCCTCCAGACTTCTGATTCACAGGCGTCTGTGATCTGTCTGCCCTCTGAACCTCCAGAAATCTACGTAAGATTAAATCTGCCGCGTTCTCATCCTGAACTTGCCACGTCTCTTTTGTGACAACATTTCCACCCAATTCCATGTTGCATCCGTTTCATTTTATGAAGGCCTTAAATTATAAAAATATATTTAAATAAGAGAACCATATATATTAAAAATGAAAACAAGAATACTTTTGAATACTTTTATTCTTGAAATGTTAGCCAAGAGTTTCTTAGCCTCTATCCAAAATCCTTTCTGGGATTTCAGTGAGAAAACAGATGGGAAGCCAGCTACTTGGCTTCAAGACCTCCTTGGGAAAGTCTTTGATTCAACTCACGAATCATTTTTTATTTGCTCCAGGATTTGGTCCAAAAGAATCCCAAACTTAGGACTTTGACTTGTCCAACATCTCTAATATCTGAAACTTTGCTCTAACTTTAGTTGCAATCAGTGAAATCAAACAAATTTCCATGTAAAAAGAATCAGTCCTATTCAGTTTTTATTTTTCTGTCTGATAAAAGTCTGTCTTCTGTAAGTACAAGATACTCGAGACCTTTCAAGGAAATCACGAGGAAGGCCAAATCAGTGCCTTCCAAAAGGATGTTTATAACATAGATGGTGAAATATGAGACAATTAAAAGCAACACATAGACATACTTTGAAAATAGTATGTGTAAACTTATTTCTTTGTCCTTTCAAATTTTATGTAGGTGAGACGAATAGATAGTGGAAAAATGAGATGTGCTGTTAATGACACGGTCTTCAAGCAAAGGACACATTGGCCTATAAATGTATTAAAACTTATCAATAAATTTACTGCAGTGCTCGGGTGAGAGAGGGTACAAACAGCCTTATGGCCTCATTAGAAACCTTTCTTCAAATAAATACAGTAAAATGGTGACATCATGTTCTGATTCTGGATTTGAACTGCAAAGGTCCCTAAAATACCCTCAAAATATAATCATAGTATTTAACCTCTTAATTTCAGTTCAGTGAGTTATAAAATGTGCGGCGATGTGTTTTGTAGGATTGCCCTATGAATTACTGCGTCATTAGTGAACAAAGTCATGTAATTGGAAATGCTATCAAATCATCATAATAATCATATCAAATTAATCAAATTGTCAAATTCATCATAATTTGTTATTTGGTAATTTTTGTAAGACGCTCATTGCCCTGGCCTAAGCTTCAAATATGATTTACATTTAAACCTCCAAACCAACTTTCTTCAGCTGTCTTGATGAACTGGGTGCATAACTGTCCCTGATGAACTGGGTGCATAACTGTCCCTAATTTTGATATTACAAAATCAAGTGCATTTGATGTCATAATTATACTTCAGGAAAATCAATGAAGTTACATTTACCAAAATGGTACTTAGAAATTCCAGTATAACTGTAGTCATAATAATTGATTTACAGTATTTAAAAACAGTACAAATCAAAAGTATCATGGCATATTTTATATTTTACATTTATCAACATGAATTTTATTGCCTATTACATAATAGTATGTATTCTTAAAGGACAGCGGTTCTCAACCTGTGGGTCATGCCCCACAGGAACTGTATTAAAGGGCTGCGGCATTAGGAAGGTTGAGAACCGCTGTTTAAGGAGCATTTTACAAGGTTGAAATTTCTGTTGACTAAACATTTATTTTCCCTTGCTGGTCTCATCTGTACAATGGCAATAGTACTATTATCCACAAATGAGACTACTGTGAGAATTAAAGGAATTTATATTTTTGATCATGGTCTTCCACCATATATATATTTATTATGTGTTAAATATTATTATTAGCTAACTGCTTTAATATGAAATATATTTACATTAAATAAATGAAAAGTTTATTAATATTAACCATTATAATTGTCAAAACATTAAATCTTAGCTATTCATTCAAATGTAATTAACCAAACAAAGAAAAATTACTGCACATTGTAGTGATTCCTTAGACTTCTGACCCTATGATCTTTCTTTCACAATGCTCATTTTTCATTATAAAATAAGGGAGTCAAATCAAAGACAATATATACCACACCATATTGCTTTTATACACCATAGTAAAGTAAACACATCAGAAGAATATCTACTCTGGTTCCCCATGGAGTCTCAACGTTTTATTTGTAATAATAATTTTTTTTTTTTTGAGACAAGAGTCGTCTCACTTTGTTATCCTCAGTAGATGCCGTGGATTTTTTCTTTTTACTATAGAAAATACTACACACTGCCTTTATCATAGAAAGCGGGTCTGAAACTTTTAACCATTGTTCATTTTAGGGTTTGATGAAAGCTTTATGAGAAACTTACCAGTTATACAATTTTTTAATATTTTTGGTATTCCATACACTACACTGAGGTATATATGTTTCAATGAATAAAGTAATTTATTTCTAATGAATACTAAGTAATAAAAGAAATAGAATTAATAGGGAAAAGATAGCTTCTTCATTCAAGGTGAGAGTCTATTTAAACAGGAAGATCATGTTCCATAATCTAATTCATAAATATTGCAAATGTAATCATTTGATTGTTAACCATTGGCTCAGCTTGCTTTAACCCTGCATTTATTTAAAACATTGCATTTCCCCCAACATTCAGGCAGTAGCATTACATTCCTATGAGCATCACTCCCTGCTATATTCAAATTCTTAGTTTTGCAAAGTCATATAGGCTATTCTAAGACATAGGGGACAGAAATTGGGTTGAAAACCCATGGTTTCTCTGAGCTCACAGGTTCCAGACCAGCCTGAGCCAGAGTGAGACCCCGTCTAAAAATAGCCAGGCATTGTGGTGCACCCCTGTAGTTCCAGCTACTTGGGAGGTTGAGACAAGAGGATCACTTGAGCCCAAGAGTCTGAGGTTACTTTGAGCTACGATGCCATGGCACTCTACTGAGAGTGACAAAGTAAAACTCTGTCTCAAAAGAAAAAAATATTAAGAAAACCAATGATTTCTATGGCAAAGGACTAAGCACATAAAGTTAAACTAGAAATCGTGTATTAGGGAAGAATAACCAGAGATGTGAGTACAGAATTTATTTCTGCACAGAGGAAATCCAGTACTGGGGAAAAAAAACTGGAAGAGGAAGTCCCAAGAACAGACCTCATGGACCACCTCTCTGGGCTGTTTCAAAATCTCATTTGGACCCAAGAAGACAATCACAAAACACTATATTTTACAACAGTGTATGAGGGTGACGTAGCTCACACCTGTAATTCTACCACTTTGGGAGGCTGAAGCAGGTGGATTTCTTGAGCTCACGGGTTCAAAACCAGCCTGAGCAAGAGTGAGTCTCTACTAAAAATAAAAGAAACAATCTGGGCGTAATGGCAGGTAGCTGTAGTTTCAGCTACTCGGGAGGCTGAGGCCGGAGGATCACTAGAGCTCAAGAATTTGAGGTTACTGTGAAGTATGATGACGCAAGCACAATCTACCCAAGGTGACAAAGTGACCTTATTTTTGTCTCAAAAATATAAAATAAATAAATGAAACAACAGGGAAAACACCCCTTTTGTTTTCTAGTCCTCTGGCATCCATATAGAATGAGAGAGAACGCAGGAAGCCGAGAGCACTTGGAATTGGGATAGGAAGGATGCCCGTGCATGGGACAGGAGAGCAAATGGTGTGGACAGGTTATGATAACTGCAGTCTGATAGGCGTAATTTCAACACTCACCACCAAGCAGTCTTGGTGGTTCTAAGGACACTGAGAAAAATGTGTCACCCCTGGTGCTACAATATAAGTAACCAGGCTGACCAACCTGCCCCAGTCACTCCCTGCAAGGTGAAATGATGCCGGGACAAGAGGAAGAACCTCTTGTGAGTGAGCTGTGTCCTCGAAGATTAAGTTTTAAACCAGAAGTGTTTAAGTTTCTTTCAACTGGAAGAAATACATTTTCTCCTACTGTATAAAAATAGAACCATGAGAGGTGAATTTACGAGCATTTTTTGCAAAGGGGTAATTTTGTTCACTTTGGGTTCATGAATCAGCATCCTGAGAATGGTAGGCCATGGGACAAAGAAAATGGGAAAATGAAACTGTGAGATTACATGCAATATATGCTACTTTTAGTCAGTTCAAAAAGTTGATCACAGACTTGACCTTCATTTGTTTGCTTTATAGAACTGTATAAGCAAGAGATCTCTGGGGTCCAATCCCATGGCTCTTGCAGACCTTCTAGAAACTTCAGTATTTGAGTATCATGTTGTACAATTAAGAAATGGAGCCACTAAAAGCTTTTGGTGACATCAAATATCATTCTATCATTACAAGACATGTAATGAATTAACCAATCGGCTGGTTCACCTAAGCTAGGATACTTCTCTGTTTTTACATCAAGGTTAAAACAGACTGTTTATGAAGTTTTTCAAAAAATTTGAGTTTTGAGTTACTCTAAAAGTGAATGTTAGTAAGTCAACAACCTTAGAAAATCAATGCATGGTCTATGAGGACAGGTCAATTCTAACGTAAACATAAAATAAAGTCTGATAGGTTCCTTTTCCCTTTTTCTCTTCTCTTAATTGTGTCTCCTTAATACATCTTGACCTCCTCACTCCCTTGCAGCTCTAATTGCCCTGGGTGATCATCTCATCATCTTTCACCCAAATTCTTCTCACAGACCTAGAAAAAAATCTCTAAGTGCGCGGCCACTAAGCATTAACCTATTTTACGTACTACAGTGAGTGATTACTTTAAAATGAAAATCTGATCATGTAATTTAACTTCCTACTAAAAATCACATAATAGCTCCCATTTAATATCAGAGCAAAAGTTTCTTACAATGCCAATTTATTCCATTTTTAGAAGGGAATTTTTAAGAGAAAGATGACAAAAGAAAATGAAAGAAAAAACCCAACTATGAATGTTATAGAAGAATGCCTGACAATTTAGGAATGACGCACAGAAGGAGGGGCTTTGACAAGCAGAAAGAAGGGGAAAGCTTTTCCCATGCCAAGTAGACAGGGATAATGAAATCTAAGGAGGAACAGAGGTAGGAAATGGCATGGTGGATTTAGAGAAGTTTGAATAATTGTATTTGGTCAAAACATGGGGAAGGCGGTACATGGGAAGACTAGAAGGGAGAGGATAGGAATCAGGAAAGGGCGAGGCATAGAGGAGTGACATTCATATAAAGCTCAGAGGGCTTTAGTAAAATTTTAAGGCAAAAGTTTATATTGGGGGGGACATAAAAATGACAGTCATGCTTCTATTTCTAAATTCCTACTCAGGTGCAAGACTGAATAAAGAGAGATTACTTAAGAGTCTTCCATTCTAGACTGTCAGACAAATACTTTTTCTATTGTTTATCTACTAGAAAGTTACTCCCAGGACAGTAAGAACAAAAAATCACGACAAAAACTTTATATTTCATGACAATATGTGAATACGAAAAGCAGATGAAAACATGATACAGAATTTGGCAGAGTAGTAAAAGAAAGATCAAACCCACAGGAGCCTGCAAAGGGAGATATCAGAGCAATGTAAACAGGTTTTCCCGTGGAACCCCAGAAGGGCTCAGAAAGTGTGAGCATCAGATCAGATAGAACGTGGGTAAACTTGATTGCGAGAATTATGCGAGTACCTGTCCTCATCCCATCATAAGCTGGAAAATATAGACCCTAGAGAAAATCCAGATTTAGCATTACCAGGGAGACAAAAGGGTGAAGGCACAGGGATGAAAACAGAAGAATAAAATAACATTCTGTATACTGGTACTGAGACCCTAGCCACTGACCTCCCCTGCAGGCACCCTCCTTTTCAGGAATGGTGGACTCTGTATCTCCCACCCTCCATCTCTGACAGCAGTGCTACTCCCACGATCAGCAAACATTGACATTTATGGCACCTGGTAGATTGACCAGCTAACCAGGAGGTGACCTTTAATGACTCACAGAGGACACTAAGAATTATGTCTGCACACCCATGCCCGCAAATAGCGTCCACATGCAACAAACAGCTATTTACTGTCTCACAGTTGATGCACAGAAATGAGGGTTACCAGATATTTGATGAAATTCTTTGAAATAAAATGTAAATATTAAAAAGGATAATTAAAAATAGCCCAGAATGAAACAGAGACAAAGTCAGGAACAGAAGAGAACTTTAAGAAAATTATAAGTGATACTCTAAACTAGAAAGTAAAGAAGATGTTGCATGTAATGGAGGACGCAGGGGAAAATGAATGATACTGACACGTGCACGGTAATGACACAAACACACACACACACATTCACACACTCACACTCACATGCACTCTCATGCACACACACACACTCACACTCATACATTCACACACACACACACTCACACACACACTCTCTCACACACACACACACTCAAACACACACACACTCATACATTCACACACTCTCACGCACACTCACACACACACACTCATACACACTCTCATGCACACTCATACACACACACTCACACACACACACCCTCACACACACCCCTGAACATCTGGGGAATAAGTGGACATTTTGCAAGATGAAAATATAGTACCTGACATTTTTTGAGTTAAAAGACTGAAAAATTAAATTGAAATAAATTATAGGAAAGCAGACCAAAATGCAAAAAGATGGGCAATAATAGAAAACATGTAAGCATATTAGAATACAGATTTAGTAAGTGAAATGCCAAAGAAAGGTGAGTTTCAAAGAGAAAAATATTATAGGAGAAAATTATCAAAGTGTTCAGCACAGTTAAGCAGATAAAACCTGATAACTATAATCAGGAATAAAGAGAATATTTTAAAAGCTTCGGGAAGGTGGAACACAAAAAATAAAAGTATCAAAAAAGCACAGGGGACCTTCAAAGGATCAGGGATTCCAATGAGATCGGAAGTCTCTACAGCAACATGGTAACAAGAAGATGTGGAGAAATTCTTATAAAATTCTGAAGAAAATAATTTGCGATCTAAATTCTATATCTAAACAAAATATCAAACAACAGAGTAGAATAAAGTTATCTCACACAAAAACATCCCCCCCACAAAAAAATCTTTTCATACTCTGTTTATAAAGAAGCTGTTAGAAGCAAAAATAATAGCATACAACAAAGAAGTAGCCAAATATCAGAGGGAGACAAAAGTCATTTCCAAGTAGATGACAAAGGAACTCCAGTCTCGTCCCCCTGAGCAATCCTTTTAGATGTAAGAAAAATAAGTTTCGGACTATTGACACCTAGAACTGATACATTATCAGGCAGTTTTGACAGTGATGAACATTGAACTGGATGTACTTTACAGAGCTGCTGGAAAGGCTAAAAAAATTTTTTTAAACAAAGTGATTCAAAATTAAATTAAGCAAATAAAAATGTGAGGCAATTATAGTTAGTTCTAGAAGAAACACAACAAACTTTGAGAAAGGGATTATAATCATAGGATAGTGCTTGGTCTTCCCATGAGCAATATTTATATGACAATAATGAAAACACTATGAATGTAACCAAAAATGTTAAGTCTATTGGGTGTTGAGTTGACAGCAAGGGTAATATAAGGAGGTACGTCTTCATATATCATCCTAAAAAGTCAATAGAGAATCCCAAAGTAGATACATTATGATATTATATCATGTTACTTGGAAATATAAAAATAACGACCATAAGAACCTGCTGAATAGGTGGAAATGAGTTCCCTCTATTGGAGAGGAAGTGGGCAGTAGGGAGATGAGAAGAGGGCTCTTGTTTGTTTAGCTGTAAAACTTTAGACTTATTTCACTTTTTTAGTCCAATAACAATTCAAATTATTCTTTTAAAAATAAAGCTATTGAAAGTGTCTGAGTGAAAGTGACAAGGCCTTAGACCAAAGTATAGGGATGTAGAAGGGGCACATTTATGGAGTGGGATCAGCAGGATTGGAGGGAAAACAGATCTGGGTCAGGGTGGAGAAATCCACATTTCTTTCTTGGGTTAGCAAGATGACAGCATCTCCTGCGTTGTAGGCACTCAAAAACGTCCTGCTATTCCTCCTAAGCTCATCGGCACACAGTCCATGTACATGATACTCCCAGAGCTGTGCCACATGCTGGTTTCTCAGACCAAGATGAGACAAGTCTAAAGACACCTTTGTTTTTAGGTTGTAAGAAAAAACTTATCTCCTTAATTTTTAACATAACGGGCTTGATTTCATTGCAAAGAATAAAATTCCTTACTTATCAATCTATTAAAATTCAGTTGTATGTCACATATACTACTAATAAGATACTCCCTTTGAAGAGAGGAGTATACAAAAAACATACAAAAATCTTATATGACAAACTATGCTCACATGAGTAACTGTCATTTTCCATTATTGCTGCATTTAACTTTTCAAGTTCTTTCAGAGTCATTTTCTGCCTGAGCGCAGAAGAACCCTTGGCATGCTACTATATTTATTTTGACCATAAAACCAGATGGGACAAATTATCGACATCAACCTCCTAAACTGTCGTGTACCCAACCCCACCCATCTCAATGACCCTTCTCTGGTATGTACACACTAAATGCACCCCTTAACCCCTTTCAGAATTTATTTGATCTGAAATTATATATTTTTTTTCACATTGGCAACTCAACTTCCCTGTTTAAATTTGTAGCTATAATACATCACTCTGGAATCGAATGACATCTCTCTATTTTCAGATCAGAAATAGGACATTTTTAGATGAACAGAGAGAGACATAAATATGAGCTAGTAGGAAAAGGACTGGAAGGGTTTCCCATGCTAATTGCGGTACACTCTGATTTTTTCACATGCAGTTTCTCTATAGAGAAAATAACTGAGGCCGTAACACAAACAATGTCATCAATACTCAAATCAAACCAGCCAATATTAATCAACCAGTACTGTGCGTGCCACTGCATGTGACCCCAAAACGGACAAGGCACCTGGTTGGTTCTTGAGGAGGTAGGGGAGGCTGGGATAGAGCCTCAATTAGCCAATTTTGAAAACCTGCGGGCCTTCTCTGCCCTGACAAGTGCCTGGCCTTTCCCCTATCTTGTTTTTCCTCTGGCTCTAGCTCCCTAATTTTTGTGCAAATCATCCTTCTCCCCACCCTTGTGAAGAAACCCCAGCATTCATTTGCGTGCGTTGTTCCCTTATTTTCATTGCAAAGGTACTGAATACTTTAGTACCCCACTGAGCATTTTTCTTCTCTAACCTTATGCAATACAATCACGCTAGGCAACCTCATGGTCGCGCACACATAATCAAACACTGTGGCAGAAATCAAACATATAATGAAAAAACATCTACCCTGTCTTAAGCACATGGGGCCTGATTGATGATCTTTTCTCCTACAAAGAGTATGACATAAATTTTTGAAAAAAGAGCTGGATATTATAGCAATACAGTGCAATTCTGGCAGTGATTTACATTCTCTTTCATTTAATTTCCATTGCATTTTCACTGCTGCTAACAGCAGGACGAGAAAGAGCTACCTAACATTGTTTCTCTGAGATGTAGTGTCTACTAATAATTGTGTTGAGAATAAAGCACTATTTTGAACACTTTAAGTAGTTTAACTTATTCCATCTTCAATGCTCCCTTAGAGAAAGCTACCACTATTTCATTGGAAAGATAAGAATTCTACCACAGATGAAGTAGTTTCCCAAGGTCACAGCAATAACCATGGCACAGAATCCTTTCTGACTTAAGATTTGCGCTCCCAGCCCATACAGAAGGAAACGTTTCATTTACAACCCTCCTATATCTCTCGCCTTCCACAATTATTTCATTGTCACTTACATACACCTCAAAATATGAGGAAAAGTCCCCGTTGACTGCTACAACATCTGGCAATTCTAGAGAGCTCTATGGAGAATCCATCTTAACAGTTTGTAAATCTAATAATGCAGGTGGCAGTATGAATTCAAATCTGAATATTAAACTGTACCAAACAGTATTTTTTAAAATGTATTTACTTATTTATAGTCTTTGGCCAGTGCTGGGTTTGAACCCACCACCGCTAGTATATAGGGCTGGTGCCCTACTCCTCTGAGCCACAGGAGCCGCCCAATTTACTTACTTATTTAGGAAGGGGTAGCCAAGGGACAGCTTTTACTTACTTCAGCTAAAAACAGAACTTGGAAGCTGAGAGAGACCACAGTGCTTGCTGTACTAAATTGCCACAGTGAAAAGTAACAGAAATTAAAATGCAGCCCCCCAGGGTTACCTAAATATTCATCAGTTGTTGATGAGCAGCAGTAGTGAAATTTCCAGAAAATAAAAATGTTTATTTTTGTGCTTTCTTTCCTTCTTGCTACCTTAACTTAATTAACCTTAAAATTTTTTAAACTGTAGTAAATTATTTAAAAACTAAATAGGGTGAATCTTTCATCTAGTTTTCTATTTGCTAAGGACATTGTGATGGATCAGATTTTTATTCCAACCAGAGAAGATTATACATTGGTTTCTGGCAGGTGGTTTTGGTTCAGTGACATGTTATAGCTCCAAATAACCACTAGTGGGAGCTCGATACACACGAGTGCAAGATCATCAGCCAACATTGGTGTTATCGGGCACCTTTCTCACACCTCAAAGCAATACTGCTTTAAAAAATGAGACCACATGACCACGCTTTTAGAAGTTATCATATTATCAGCCTTAAAAACCTCCAAATTTCATCCTCAAATCCTTTCATTTGAAATGTATAACAATTGCTAAATTGAACAATTGCTAGTATGTGAATTGAATCCCTTACAAATTTTTGGAACATTTTAGGTAAATTAAACATAATAAAGACAAGATGCTTGGCATATGATTTTATATGTTGTATGCAAATATAAAATAATAAATAAAAATGAATGATTTTAAATCGGCCAAGTATTTCATGTTCTGCCTCCAAACCAAATTTTAAGAGAATTTTTTTCGTTTTAAATTTATTCCCATGATAGACGTTGTTTCTCAAAAGATGTGTGAAACACAGTCTAAAGCACTCGTTCAGCATGAAGACTCAAGAAGTAAAAATTCTCACCAGAAAGGGAGCCTGATGCAAGTTGGTGTTTTTTCTCCCCAACCTTCTACCCTCTGCAACCTCCCTATATATCCCACAAAAAGAAGGTTGACTTTTTGAAGGTTAAGTAGAAAGTATAGAGCCTGGAGTCAGAATTCTTGGCTCTTTTCCCAGTTCCTCCGCTTAATACTGGATCTTGAGTTTCTTTCTCTTTAATGCTGGGATCATTTCCTTATCTACCCCTGCCTATCGTGAACACTACTGTAATAGAAAACATTTGCAAAACCAAAATGATTTATACATGAGTAAGTCATGTTTATAATAACCAATGGGACATACTACCCATGAATTCCATCTAAAAACATGTGTTACATCTAAAAACATATCTCCTCAAACATTCAGTAATTTCACATAACTACTGTACATGTCAATACTGATATCAACTATTTTTCATTGTATTAATGATATGGAAACTTATCTCCATACAAGACCCTTATCTTGAATTTATCTGTGTCCATAACTGATTCATACCTAATATACTCTGAAATAATATGCACTTCTTCCCATCATGACCCATAAAAATATACTGGATTCTATTCTCTGTTTCCCTATAGGCCAGCAGAGCATTTATACCTAGGTGAAACAATGAGCCTATATAATGAAAATGTATGCTTTCATTAGCCTTAGTTCTTGAGTTACTATACAAAACAAAGCACCTCAATGCTATACCCAAGAAATATTAAACACTTTGGACTATCTACGTGAGAAATTGAAGTCTACTATATAAAGCCATTGAAATTTTGGGGTTTGTAATGGCAGCTGTGTTAATTTAAATTATAGAAATATTCTCCTTGCAGTCAAAACTCAGCAGAACTCCCCTATGAATAAGAATTCAATTATGACTATAGCAAGCTAAAAACCATTCCCAAAATAGCTATTTTTCTTGCAAAGATCATTGCCTTTACCTACGATTTTTACAGAGGACCTTCTCTTAATTCCTGGTTATCTATCTATTAATTCATTTTATTGCATCTTTTGAGGACTTATTATGGGCTTTTTATCACTAGAAACTCCTCTATCTTCCTTTTTAAACTCAGACCCCTGGTTCTCCAAAAGTTCCATTCAAATTATTACTACCGGTTCTGGATAGGGGTATGGGCATATGTTGGTCAAATTTCCATTGCTGTGATCCATGGAACTTGATATAAACTTTTTTTCCCTATAAATAATCATAAATATAGGATTAAATAACATCCTAATTTTGAATTACAATTTACAAATAGGTTGTTTGTTCTTCATAATACACTCAGTGCTGTAGTCCTACTTTACAGGCCTACAGAAGAGGTAACACGAAAAGGAAAACTTGGTCATGACTGCTTATTTTATATGCTGTATGCAAATAAAACATAATAAATAAAAATAAATGATTTTAAATCGGCCAAGTATTTCATGTTCTGCCTCCAAACCAAATTTTAAGAGAATTTCTTTCCTTTTAAACTTATTCCCATGATAGACGTTGTTTCTCAAAAGATGTGTGAAACACAGTCTAAAGCACTTGTTCAGCATGAAGACTCAAGAAGTAAAAATTATCACTGGAAAGGGAGCCTGATGTAAGTTGGTGGTTTTTCCCCCAACCTTCCACCCTCTGCAACACCCCCCCCAAAACAAGGTTGACTTTTGAAGGTTAAGTAGAAAGTATAGAACCTGGAGTCAGAATTCTTGGCTCTTTTCCATTTGGCAATGGTGGTTCCAAATGTCAGTGAAATAAACTTTAAAAAATTTAGAAGATGATTTTCTAAGTCTATCACTCTATTTTACCTCCACTATATACGAGTGTATATGTGTGTAAGTGTAAAATTAAATTCAATGGCTTAAAATGTATATACGAAC
Source organism: Perodicticus potto (assembly GCA_963574655.1). NCBI lineage: Eukaryota > Metazoa > Chordata > Mammalia > Primates > Lorisidae > Perodicticus > Perodicticus potto. The sequence goes on from CAUYRH010057355.1 coordinate 20,317, forward strand.
ATAACCAATGGCATTTAAAATTCAGAATTCTTCACTATTGGTAGAATTCTGGAATGATAGAAAATGTGGTTTTTATTTTTTAAATTGACTTTAGGTGTACCATATACCTCTCTTTTTTATGTGAATTTAGGTGCCAAGAAAATATAAACCATGTTAATTATAATATTCCAAAGTTACAATTAAAATAAATACCTAGTGATAGGGAAGTTATGTCTATCAAATTGTGACTTTTTAACCCTACAAAATATTATGTTGCCATTGAAAATAAAAAGTTTAATATTTGTGTAGCAAAATGAAACATATGATGAAAAAATTAATATAAAATGACCTGAAGTGAACATATAAAAAATATGAGAAGCAAATGGAAGGGGTAACAGTATTAATAATGAGGGTTTATATTATAGATATTTTTCTCTATAATTAAAAATATTCTCTAATGTTGTACTTTACGTAATTGATTTCAGAGTGTTAACTCAATGGTATGCTAAGAAACTTAGAACATTTTAAGTGCTTTATTCGGTCTTCTAGGGCAAAAAGGGACTGGGAGAGTTTGGATTCTGAAGAGTCACACTGGAACACTCATATTCTTTATTGTTCCCTTGGTGAGTACCACGTGTAACTGAGGAGTTTTTGATTGAGGGAGAAGAATAAAGTCAACGTGAACACAGGTAGGGATGGAGGCTGGCACGGTCCCGTGAAAGGGCAAGGCCAGTGTGGAACTTCTTTATGCTGAAGCCACATTAATTTAGCTTTATAATCCATCAAGGCTGCATTCAAGAAATTTCAATTAGATATACTTAAAAAATCTACATTATTTTATGAAAATTTAACTATTATAATTTAATAATTTGAAAACACACACACTACTTGTTAATTTTAAAGTTAACTAAATTGTCATGACATTATTGTGCCTGCTTTTTGTTGAAAAGCATTAGAATATTTGGTTGCAACATGGGTGTTCACAGGTACAGATGATCCTCTAGATGGGCATCACTCATTTGTGACCTTAAGGTCATCTTGATTTGATTTAAGTTGGAGAATATACATTCACAGGAGTAAGTGGTTGAAAAGCAAGGCGGCATTTTTCAAGCATGTGGCTGAAGGCATGAATATTCTACTGCATTTTTCCATATGTCACTTGCATCTTTCTTAGCATCAATGACTTTAAAATGTCACCTACTGAGAGCTCAATGGATTCCATGTGTAGTTCTTGGTGATGGCAGCCAGCTGAAGCTGAAACGTTATATGAGTGTGACGCCATGATTCTCAGAGTCAGTGAACCTTTCACTGTATTCTCCCATTAATAGGTCTATAACAGCTGAGTATTCTTCATATAATTTGCATATATCATCCTGCTCATCAATGACCTTTGTTCATTGGGGAAAATGGGCATCTGAAATTCCTTTCGAAAAAGAAATATTCTGAAAAAAAGATGGCTTTTTAAAAAATGCTTGGATTTTGAGCCACACATCGTATACAGACCTAGTTTTACCTTGCAAGGAAATATTCAAGTCATTTTGATTTGACATGATACCACACACAGAAGCTGCATTCCTATAGCAATCTTCATTCAATATTCACGCTGCTGATTCTTTTCTTCACAAAATTTCACTCTCCGTTCTCCCAGAGATAAAATCTTGCTAACACACCTGTCCCTGTGTTAACCAACATGTTCAGATGATATAGCAAATCCACAGTGAACACTTAATCCCTCAACTTTAGTGTGGTACAAAATTGATAATGTCATGTTGCTTTTGCATGAATGTAGTTAGTAATACTCATAACTTGTTGCAAAGTGTCACTTAAAATAGTAGCTTCAACCCAGAGACTTTGCTGATGTAAGATACAAGGAAAAGAAGTGAAAACATCTGGATCTGTTAATTCTTTTTAAAATCTGTGCAATAAACCCTCAAGTTTCCAGTCATGGAAAGTGTAAAATCTCCATACATACTCATTGTACTTATCAAGTTCACTCCAACGTTACGATATTTATCTTGAAAGTTGTTGGTGGCTCGGCGCCTGTGGCTTAGCCTGTGAGCTAAGGTGCCAGCACGTACACCTGAGCTGGCAGGTTCGAATCCAGCCTGGGTCCTCTAAACAATAATGACGGCTGCAACCAAAAAGTGGCTGGGCATTATGGTGGGTGCCTGTAGTCCCAGCTACTTGGAAGGCGGAGGCAAGAGACTCGCTTGAGCCCAGGAATTGGAGGCTGCTGTGGGCTATGATGCCACAGCACTCTATCCAGGGTGACAGCTTGAGGCTCTGTCTCAAAAAAAAAAAGAAAGTTGTTGGTGATATCTAACTATTCCCCATATTGTTTGCAAGAGTGTCAAATTGAGTAACTTTTCATAGCAAAGAAAAAAATCTTCTGTTATGATGTGAATGAAGCATTATATAAAACCTGCACCTAGTCAATAGTATCAGTTGATTTATTCCAAAGAAAATAAATAAGATACATTTTCCGTTCAAAGTATTACATGAAGTTGTTCCATTAAGTTGAAGGCTCATTTGTGCTGTCGCCCCTTATGGTTCTCATGAAAAGAAGTGATTACTTATACTTTAAAACATTATGGGGGTCTAATCACCCTACAACTTTGACAATGCGTTCTTTTACAATTTCTTCATCATTGATTGTTTTACCTTTCCCCCACAAGTATATAAGGTACATTATAAGTCACTTCAATAGGATTATTTCCATGTCTTATTGCTGCTTGAAAGATCTGACTTTTTTTTTTTTTTGCTTTTCATCTTTTAATTTTGGCAATACAACCTTTTGAGTCTCTCCCTCTAATTGAAAATATTTATGGTCTGTATGGGTGTTAAATAATGCTGAACACTGACTTTCTTTAATGTTAATTCTGCAGTATCACAAAGCAAGCAAATCATCTTATCCTTAGCAGAAACATTATAATATTGCAAACCTCACTCATCATTAAAAAAATCTGCTTTCTTCCTTTGGAATTCTCTTGATCTTCTTTTGACATGATGGGCTGTTAAGCAGATAGAATTAAAAAATACTCTCCAGCTGGTTGTGCAACGATTCACAAATTTCACTTCAAACCAAAACACAGTGCACCATTGTCAAAAGCTGATAACAGACAGGGTACTTGACCCTATAAACTCTCGGCCAGTCACCCTCGTGCAATACTGGTGCTAGTCAGGCAGAGGAAGTTAGAATGAGATCATTAGGATAGCAGCCATCAACTTATCTCTTTTTGGTTTAATAATGTTCTAATTGTGCCATCAATCTGGGAGGATTATTTTGTTGAAACTTACTTTATTCTTTGGCATTTTAATATGTTCATTTTATATGTGAAATGAAAATATAGAAGAAAAATATATTAATAAAAAGAAAAGGATATGTTCTGTAAAATGTAGATTTGGTCAGAAGGCTGCACTTAAACACCTAGATGGCCACATGTGAGCTTAAGGCTCCAGTTTCCTCCCCCATGGGCAAGACACTCTGGAAAGACCTGCTGAGGTCTGGAAAGGTAAACCATCACCTTTGCAGGAGAGCAGAGCAAGGGCACACAGGGACTGCAACAGTCAGAGTAAACACTGATGAGAGAGAGATTCACCCAGAGGGGGAGAATTGGAGGTCAGTGAATAATTAAAAGATTGAGAGATCAGACAAGAATTGGACTTTCACAGGAGCTTGAGGGACCAGAAATAGCAGATCGAAGGAAGTGCTGGCCTTCAAAAGGACAATTTTTTTCAATCTCTTTGGCTCACAGCTTAAAGATTTTAAGACACAGAGGCAGGGATCATACCAGAATACCTATTTTGGCATCTTCTGGGAGAATGGATAATTGGAACTGCTGGCTAAATTAAGAAGCGCTTTCAGGGCTGCCCAAGGCAATAGCTTCCTTTAAGCAAATGACCAGAAATTCCTGTTCAAGTTCACTGACACAAAAAATAAGGGAAACAGCTTTGATGCAATTAGCACTTTGCCCACTAAGTCTTGAAGGGTACCCCACCCCAGAGCAGCATTTACTGTACACACACTTTACAGATATTATTCCAATTCCTCTCCAAGAATCCTGTGAGATGAAAATTATTATATTTATTTACATATTAAACAAGGATCAGATCCAGTTACTAACTTGCCAAAATTCTATAAGTAAGTCACAGAGGTAGGTTCTCTCCCTGTACGATACTCATACATTTCCAATGGCACCAATAATCTTGTCTGCTAGTCTATATGATAAAAAGTGTAACCAAAGGGTTTGGCCTCGAACTGCCTTGTATATCTACGAAATAACAACATTTCTTAAGAACATATAACTTTGGCCCTATGTTTTCCAGTAAATTTTTAATATTTTCACATTAGAAAGCTTATGGTAACTAAGGAAAAGGAATTTAGCTATGAAAAAGAAATGTACTCTAAGACAATCTTTCCCAAGTCAGTTCCAAGCTGCAGTTCTCTCTCTCTTTTTTTTTTTTTTTTTTTTTTTTTTTTTTAGGGGCACACAATTTCACCCAAGGGGGGGGTGAACAGCACAAAACCACAAACAATTTGGTTTTATGTT
>CAUYRH010057358.1:0-39101 GCA_963574655.1 Perodicticus potto
TCCAGCTCCATCCATGTAAACATGACAGAGGTAAAGTCTCCATCTTTCTTTAAGGCTGCATAATATTCCATGGTGTACATATACCACAATTTATTAATCCATTCATGGGTTGATGGGCACTTGGGCTTTTCGATGACTTAGAAATTATGAATTGGGCTGCAATAAACATTCTGGTACAAATATCTTTTTTATAATGTGATTTTTGGTCTTCTGGATATATACCTGGTTACTAGCTTATTTCATTTAGCATAATGTCTTAAAGGTTCATTCATGTTGTAGCACTTGTCCAAATTTCCTTCCTTCTGTGGCTGAATAATATTCCGTTTTATGGATAAACAACATTTTGTTTATCCCCTCACCTGTTGCTGGGTACTTGGGCTGCTTTCATCTTTTGGCTATTGAAAACAATGCTGCTATAAACATACGTGTATAAATATTTGTTTAAGTCTCCTTGCAATTCTTTGGGATATATATCCAGAAGTGAAATTGTTAGATCATATGGTAATTATATTTTTAATTTTTAAAAGAATCACCATACCATTTTCTACAGTGGTTTCACCATTTTATATGCCATTCAGCAGTACACAAAACTTCTAATTTCTCTATATCCTTGCCTACCTTGTTGTTTTCTGAGTTGGGAGGTTTTCTATAATGTCCATCCTAATGGGTGTGAGATACTATGTCATCATGATTTTAATTTACATTTCCCTAATGGCCAGTGATGTTGAGCCTCTATTTATGTGCTTATTGGCTGTTCGTGTATTTTTTTCTGAAGAAATGTTTATTCAAGTTCATTGTGTTTTAATCAGATTCTTTGATTCTTTTATTGTTGAGTTCTCTTTGATGACTTTTTTAAACTTCTGAATCAACCAACCCTGAAGTCTGCTCTAATTTTGGATTCCCAGTTATATAATCCAGTAAACTACCTGTTGTAGACAGAATAACAGTTCACCAAAGATGTCCACTTCCTGATCTCTGAAATCTGTGAATATATTTCCTATGTGGCAAAAGGGACTTTGCAGAATGTGATTAAATTAAGGATCCCAGGATGGAAACCTCTGGGTAGAGTGCTGTGGTGTCATAGCTCACAGCAACCTCCAACTCGGGCTCAAGCGATCCTCTGGCCTCAGTTTTTCTATTTTTAGTAGAGACAGGGTCTCGCTTTTCCTCAGGCTGGTCTTGAACTTGTGAGCTCAAGCAATCCACCTACCTCGGCCTCCCAGAGTGCTAGGATAATAGGCATGAGCTACCGTACTGGGCCTTTTTTTTGAGACAGAGTCTCACTCTGTCTCGTCGCCCTGGGTAGAGTATCAAGTGTCATAGCTGATGGCAGTCTCAAACTCTTGGGCTGACCCCATCCTCCTGCCTCAGCCTCCCCAGTAGCTGGGACTATAGGTGACCACCACAACGCCTGGCTAGGTTTTTTATTTTTAGTAGAGACGGGATCTCACTCTTGCACACTCTTGAGCGATCCGCCCACCTCCTAGAGTGCTAGGATTACAGGCATGAACTACCGTGCCTGGACTCCAGTGAGCCCAATCTACTTACAAAGTTCCTTATAACAAGAAAGCAGCAAGGTCAGAGTGAGAGAAGATGTAACAATGGAAGAAGAGGTCAAAGTGATGCAGGGCCATGAGCCAAGGATTGTGGGCAGCCTCTAAAAGCTGAAAAGGGCAGGGAATGAAATTTTCCCTAGAGCCCTGAAAAGGATCCCAGCTCTGCCAACACCTTGATTTTAGTCCTGAAAGACCCATTTCTGATTTCTGAGCTCTAGAACTGTAAGATAAGGTGTGTTGTTTTAAGCCTCTAAGTTTGTAGTAATATGTTACAGCAAAAATAGGAAACTAATACACTAACTTACTGTGTAAGCCAGTTTGAGTTGAGTTTTCTATTACTTACAGCCAAGAGCATCTTAATTGATGCACCAAATAAACCCATAATAAAAAATAAAAAAATAATCCCAGCCTTTCATTCGCTTCTCTAACTGAACAGCAAACCATGAGTTTGAAAATAGTCATTGCATGACAGGAGATTAGCTGGGGGAAAAAAATTCTGATGGGGCAGCGTCTGTGGTTCACCGAGTAGGGAGCCGGCCCCATATACCGAAGGTGGTGGGTTCAAACCTGGCCTTGGCCCGAACTGCAAAACAGAAAAATAGCCGGGTGTGTGGTGGACGCCTGTAGTCCCAGTTACTCGGGAGGCTCAGGCAAGAGAATCGCCTAAGCCCAGGAGTTGGAGGTTGCTGTGAGCTGTGTGACGCCACGGCACTCTACTGAGGGCGATAAAGTGAGACTGTCTCTACAAAAAAAAAATAAAATAAAATTCTGATGAATATTATGGTTAAAGAACAAAAGAAAAGGGCGGCAACTGTGGCTCAAAGGAGTAGGGCGCGGGCCCCATGGATCAGAGGTGGTGGGTTCAAACCCGGCCCTAGCCAAAAGCTGCAAAAAAAAAAAAAAAAAAGAACAGAAAAGTATTCAATGAATGAATGACATTTTTATTTAATTTGCTTAATGGGGTTTATAATTCCATCCCTGGTTTAATGATGCTGTGGTATTGGCTGACAGGGGCCCTGTGTGTTTCACCAGGCTCTGTCTGTTTCACCAGGCTGTGTCTTAACATGTGCTTTTGAGGGTGAATATACATGGGAGTTGATTGTGGCCCCAGAGGCTTGTCTTGTAAACTTAGGTTCTTTTGCAAACTCTATCTTGGCTCCCTGAGGGATCTTTTCCTTCACTGTTATTTGTTGTTAAATCACTAGGCTGAGCTAAGCACCCAAACAACAGATCTTTCTCATTAGGGCCCAGAGGTAAGAAGCCTGGACTACTCACCTTTGCCTATTCTGTCTCCATTTCTCAAATCACCAATGAAGCCTACAGTGTCTAAGTTCCCTGGGCCAGAGTCTCGATACTGTCTCAGATGGGCAGAAGTTCTTGCCTTAAAAAAATCAAACAAAGCAGATGGGCTTATTTCTCTTCCTCTCTTTTTTTTTTTTTTTTTTTTTTTTTTTGAGACAGAGCCTCAAGCTGTCACCCTGGAGTGAGTGCTGTAGCATTACAGCTCACAGCAACCTCCACTTCCTGGGCTCAAGCGAGTCTCCTGCCTCCCAAGTAGCTGGGACCACAGGCACCCGCCACAACGCCCGGCCATTTTTTGGTTGCAACCGTCATTGTTGATTGGCGGGCCCCGGGCTGGATTTGAACCCGCCAGCTCAGGTGTACGTGGCTGGCGCCTTAGCCTGTTGAGCCACAGGCGCTGAGCCTCTCTTCCTCTCTTGATGTTTAGAGCTGATGTTAAAACTGGGTGTCCTGTCATTACTTTCAGATGAGAGTGTGGGGAATAACAGAGCAGTGCTGAAAAGATCATTAAAGACCCTGAAGATTACTTTAAAGTGAGAGGAACACTTTCTGGAAAACATATAAGCAAGCTCTGTGCCTAGAAGTAAAGTTATTTCCTGGAATAAAATTTCCATTAATCAGGTATCTGTTTCCCTAAGCTGAGCTGCAAGCAAATGGGAAATACATTCATCTTTCTTTCTACGCTAAGATGATGATCGAAGTTGTGGATTATTCAGACACTTGGCTTCTGTTTAATCTCCCCATGTGGCTGTATTTTTCACAACACATCAGTAGCCCCATTAGTGCTAAAACATCACCCTCAGCAACTGCCACCCAGATCGCAATAATCAAGAGCATTTCTGTGAAAACAGGTCTGCATTTAACCGCTTACCTCCAAGTTTCAGGGCTTGAGAAGTGAACCAGCCTATGGAGGCAGGTCTGTCCCATCTCAAGTCCTTCAAAATTAACTTCCAGGACAGAACTTAACTTTCAGTCAAGTACTTGGATACTTGGGAGGAAAACAGGCCTATGTTCAAGTCTTGGGCCTCTCATAATACTGGCTTGAGGTCATTTTGAGGTTGTTTAACCATTCTGGCCTCAGCTTCACCATCTGCAAAGTGAGGACAACAAGGTTGTTGTGAACATTAAAGAGATCACATGTAGGCTCAGCGCCCATAGCTCAGTGGTTAAGGGCGCCGGCCACATACACTGGGGCTGGCAGGTTCGAATGCAGCCCGGGCGTGTTAAACAACAATGACAACTGCAACAAAAAATAGCCAGGCATTGTGGTGGGCTCCTGTAGTCCCAGTTACTTGGGAGGCTGAGGCAAGAGAATCGCTTAAGCCCAGGAGTTGGAGGTTGCCATGAGCTGTGATACCACAGCACTCTACCAAGAGTGACATAGTGAGATTCTGTCTTAAGAAAAAAGAGATCAGCTCGGCGCCTGTGGCTCAGTGGGCTAAGACGCCAGTCACGTACACTTGAGCTGGGGGGTTCGAATCCAGCCCAGGCCCGCCAAACAACAATGACGGCTGCAACCAAAAATGGCCGTGCATTGTGGCGGGCGCCTGTAGTCCCAGCTACTTGGGAGGCAGAGGCAGGAGACTGGCTTGAGCCCAGGAATTGGAGGTTGCTGTGAGCTGTGATGCCACAGCACTCTATCCAGGGTGACAGTTTGAGGCACTGTCTCAAAAAAAAAAAAAAAAAAAGATCACACATAAACAAATTTTTAGTGACTGCTAAGGGAATTGGAAAATGTTTGTGGTGGTTACTTGGGGGCTAAGTTCTTGTCCTATGTTGCTGTCAATTTGCCTTATAACATCATCGCCTGGATGGAACCTTACAAAATAAATTCTTGAGAAACAACTCTGGAACTATAGCTTAAGTTCTACAATGAGAGAGCACAAATATTGTTCTACACTGTTGTGTAGTCTCTCTCTCTCTCTTTTTTCTTTAGTTCTTTGAAGTTAGGAAGCAGACAGCTTCTCTGCAGTGAAGTAAGCATTACGTCTGATAAGTGTGAGGTTATTATTTAATGTTCAGAATCACTAATCCTACTGCCCAGTATGGGCAAACAGACATTCCATTCCACTTGTTTTATCTTTCTTTCTGTCTCTTTTTTTCACTTTGAAATTATTTTACTAGCATTGTATCTAGCATCGTATCTATTTTCTAGCATTGTATCTCTTAACCCCAGTGATTCCCAGGGCAACTTGGCCCAGCTGGCTGAGTTAGCCCTGCTGGCTAAACACTTGGCTTTCCTCTCCCACTGTTCCATGGGTTGTATCACGTCACCTTCTTCTCATGGGAAAATTAAGCCTCAAGAGGAGTGTGAATCTATCCCTGCTTGAATTGAAAACTATAAAAAGTAAGGTCAAATCCTCCCACTCTGGGAAGCCGAGGCAGGTGGCTTGCTGGAGCTCAGGACTTTGAGATCAGCCTGAGCAAGAGAGAGACCCCCGTCTCTACTAAAAATAGAAAAACTAGTTGTGGTGGGTGCCTGCAGTCCCAGCTGCTTGGGAGTCTGAGGCAAGAGGATCCCTTCAGCCTAAAAGTTTGAGGTGCTGTGAGCTGTGATGCCATGACACTCAACCCAGAGTGAGTCTTTGTCTCAAAAAAGAAAACAACAACAACAACAACAACAAAAGAGTAGCAAAGAGGGCGGCGCCTGCAGCTCAGTGGTTAGGGTGCCAACCACATACACTGAGGCTGGTGGGTTCAAACTCGGCAGGGGCCAGCTAAACAACAATGACAACTGCAACAAAAAAATAGCTGGGTGTTGTGGCATGTGCCTATAGTCCCAGCTACTTGGGAGGCCAAGGGAAGAGAATTGCTTAAGCCCAAGAGTTTGAGGTTGCTGTGAGCTGTGATGCCATAGCACTCCACCCAGGGTGACATTTTTCTCAAAAAAAAAAAAAAAAAATAGCAAAGACATAAACCCGCAAAACCTTTCTATGCTTGGATGTAGTTTTGGCTGTTTGTAACAGAGACTCAACTTGACCATGGGTTATACAAACAGAAGTTAATTTCTTTCTTGTAGTCTGGAGGTAGGTAGTGTAGGGCTACATGGCTGCATAGTTCTGCTGTGTGAGGTTGTCCAGAAATCCAGACTTCTATCCCATGCTTCAACCAACCTTATAGCATTTCACTTGTCCGTGATATCAAAGAACCAAGCAGTGTGGTGATGGAAATAGAAGGAGGAAATGCCCTCCTCCTTTAAGAGTTTGACCAGTATTTTGTTGGCTATTTGGCTTTTTTTTTTTTCTGGTTCCATATGAAACAAGTAACTATTTTTTGAAGTTCTTCAAAATATGATATTGGTGTGTTAATGGGAACTGCATTAAATCTGTAGATCACTTTGGGTAGTATGGACATTTTAACAATGCTGATTCTTCCCAATCAAGAGCATGGTATGTTCTTCCATTTGTTAATGTCCTCTGCTTTTTCTTTTCTCAGAGTTTCATAGTTCTCTCTGCAGAGATCCTTCACATCCTTTGTTTGGTATATTCCCAGGTATTTAATTTTCTTTGATGCTACTGTGAAGGGGATTGTGTCTTTGATTTGATTCTCAGCTTGCTGTTGTTGGCATGGGGGGTACTGATTTGTGTATGTTGATTTTATATCCTGAGACAAATCTGGAGGCATCATGTTACCAAGCTTCAGGTTATACAAGTCTATAGTGATTAAAACAGCACATCATTGGCATAAAAATAGAGACATAGATCTATGGAATAGAATAGAGAGCCTAGAAGTGAAACTAGCTTCATATCGCCATCTGATCTTCAAAAAGTATACACTGGGAAAAGTATACAAACAAAAGTATACCCTGGGAAAAATAATCCCGACTTAATAAATGGTGCTAGGAGAACTGGCCAGCCATGTGTAAAAGACTGAAACTGGACCTGCACCTCTCACCACTTACAAAAATTAACTCACACTGGATAAAAGATTTAAATTTAAGACACAAAATGATAAAAACTCTAGAATAAAATGTGGTAAAAACTCTTAAGGATATCAGCCTTGGAAAGATTTTATGAAGAAGATGCCATTGGCAATTACAACAACAATAAAAATAAATAAGTGGGACATTATTGTTAGACAATTGCACAACTTCGATTATCCACTGAAAAGCTCAAACTTATGGCCCGCCCCTACGGCTCTTTGCACCAGACCAGTAACACCTTATTGGCTGTTCTACTATCCCGTCACCTCTCCTAACTGAGTCTATATAAGGTGCTCCTGTCTTTTGTTCCCTCTCTTCTCTTCTCCTCCTCCTCTCCCCCCTGTCCCCCGTGTGTCTTCTCTCTCTCTCTTTCTCTCTCTCTCTCTCTCCTCTCTTCCCCCGTTTCTCTCTCTCTCCCCTCCTCCTTAATGCTGCTCTGCAGCTTCCCCCACCAATAAAGACCTTTCGTACAAGCCTTGGTGGTCTGTGAGGTTAATGCCGGTAGAGTGCTCCCCTTTCAATTATCAAGCTAAAAAGCTTCTGCACACCTCAGGGTATATATCAACTAAAGCAAACAGACATCCTTCAGAGTGGGAGAAGGTATCTGCATGCTACTCATCTGACAAAGGGATTATAACTAGAATCTATAGAGAGCTCAAACTAATCAACAAGAAAAGAACAAGCAAGAGCCATTTATAAGTGGGCAAGAGATATGAACAGAATCTTCTCTGAAGAAGACAGATGAATGGCCAACAAACACACTTTAAAAATGCTCATTGTCCCTAATCATCAGAGAAAGGCAAATCAAAACCACTCTGAGATATCACCTAACCCCAGTGAGAATAGCCCGCATCACAAAGTCCCAAAGATACAGATGCTGTTATGGGTTCAGAGGAAAGGGAACGCTTTTACATTGCTGGTGAGATTGCAAACTAATACAGCCTTTTTGGAAAGAAGTATGGAGAATCCTCAAAGAACTAAAAGCAGACCCTCCATTTGATCATGCAATCCCAGAAGAATAAAAAATGAATTTATCATAGGGACATTTGCATTTGAATGTTTATTGCAGCTCAATTCACAATCACAAAGATGTGGAAACAACCCATGTACCCATCAACTCATGAATAGATTAATACACTGTGGTATATGTATGCCATGGAATACTACTCAGCCGTAAAAAGAGATACTTTGTCTCTTTTGTATTTGCCTGGATAGAGCTGAAGAACATTCCCCTTAGTAAAGTATATCAGGAATGGAAAAGCATGGGCGGTGCCTGTGGCTCAGCGAGTAGGGCACCGGCCTCATATACCGAAGGTGGCAGGTTCAAACCCTCATATACCGAAGGTGGTGGGTTCAAACTCGGCTTTGGCCGAACTGCAAAACAAAAAAATAGCCAGGCGTTGTGGCGGGCGCCTGTAGTCCCAGCTACTCGGGAGGCTGAGGCAAGACAATCGCCTAAGCCCAGGAGCTGGAGGTTGCTGTGAGCTGTGTGATGCCACGGCACTCTACCGAGGGGGTTAAAGTGAGACTCTGTCTCTACAAAAAAAAAAAAAAATGGAAAAGCAAGCATCCCATGTACTCAATTATAGTTTGAAACTAGTAGATGAACAATGACAGGCTTTTAAGGGGGGAAATGCAATTAAATTGAAGATGGGGAGGGAGAGAGGAAGGAAGAGAGGGGGTGTGGTAAGCTCTCATCTAACAGGCACAATGTAGGGTTATACCGCATGCCTCCTGAATGAAGGACTCAGTGGTAACCCGACTTTACCTCACAAATGGAAACAATGCAACAATGTAACCTAATTGTCGATGCCCTCATAAAAGTAAAAGAAACACAAAAGGTAATTATACAACTGTGAAGAAAAAAAGGAGTTTGACAAGGAGGTTCATATCTCTTCCCGCTACGTTTATCCCATTGGTAATAGTTTAATCACGTGACCATATGTGGCTGCAGGGAAACCTGGGGAATGTACTGTTTGCTTAGTGGCCATGTGCCCAGCTAACAATTCTTTTACTTTGGAAGAAAGGGAGAATGGACATAAGCTAACAATGAACAGTCCTAAGCAAAACGCTATGTCATCACTAATGTCCCCATGATGCATAAAAGGAAAACAGTATCTTTAAATTTTTTTCATGTCTTTGAGTTTTTAGGATGAAAGCATGAATCTTCTTGCCTTCTTACCATAAACACCTCCCAGGCAGCATTTCTGATCATTAATATGCCTAGATAGCATTTACAGCCACTGAGACAGTGCTTACATTCGGCAGATCTGTCCCAGTGAATCTGTTCCAGTTAAATTCTTGAAATCCTTTCATACTAGTTGGTAAATAGCTAGTGCTCCAAGATTCCCACTTAACCCCCTGGCTGACTCATCCCCTTGTACTCCACTGTTTACTTCTTATGATCTGGCAATGAAAGAGTTAAGGCCTGGCTTAAGAAGAAGCTTCAGGAAATCTGCTCCAGGATTAAGCCGCTGTCCATGCTAATTGGTTACTGCAGTGCAAAACAGGTGCTAACTTGCATTTTGACTATCATCCCCTCCCCCCACACACCCTAAAGATGAAGGGGTGTTTCACCAGAAGTTAACTCGGGATTTTCAGTTGCTTGATCATGCATTCCTGAGACTTGGTATGAGCAAACATCCTATAAACCTGGTCATGGCTGACACTGTGTCTTGGTTTCTCTATCCCTAAAATGTGAGAGATTCCTTCGGTAATTATGCCAGAAAGCTGGCAAGGGAAGGAAACAGTGATATCATTAGCCAGCTATAAAGATATATCAGTAAGGAATTTCATTCTGACCCTAGATAAAGAGAGGTTTAAGAGAGACGATTGCATAAAGGGAATTGGAGGAACCATTAAATGAGATTTGAAAAGATAGGGCCTGGACTAGGGCTGGCAAAAAAGACGCAGCAAATCTAGAAGAAGAAATAATGGAAGCAAGCTACATGGAGTCTCTCAGGGGCAATACTGGCATCTTGAAAGACAGAATTCGAAATGAGCGCATTTCCCTCATCCAGGCAGAGAGAAGCCTCCGGATTGGCTTTTTCTGTTATTTCCCAGAGGAACACCAAACACGCAGTATGTGTGGAGACTCAAAATAATGTCATAAAGCTAATCATGCCCCAATGTGCACTTTGCCCCATCCATATTCAGTCCCAGTCCCAGGGAGATACAAGAAAACTAGGCTCAGGCAAGTGACTTCACCTCTCTGAGCCTACACGATTTTCATTTGTAAACAAAGGTAATTCTACCTGTCTTTCAAAGTTGTTGTGAGGTTTAAAATGAGAAAACGCACCTATGTATCCTGTGGCCCTGGTTAAGTGACAGGTACTCAGAAATTTTCAATTCCCTCTTCATCAGTTTCTAGACATTTCTAGGTCACTCCCCCCCCCCCCAAATCTAAGGTCGGCCCAGACCTCCTACGTGGTTTCTCATTCTCAGTATTTCTAAAAGGCAGCATTAACATTAGCTAAGCATCCACATGGTGGGGGGTGGGGAATGGGGGAGTGGAGAGAGGGAAGGAAGGAGGGGGGTGGGGGGTCACAGTGTGTGACACACCTCTGGGGGGCAGGGCACGATTATCAGAGGGATTTTGCCTAACAAAAGCAAGCAATGTAACCTGGTTCTTTGTACCCTCGATGATTCCCCAACACTAAAAAAGAATTAAATAACAACCCCCCCCCAATTAGCTAAGCATCTACCCTATAAAACCCAATCCCAGATCTTTCCACCCCGCTTGCCATCGCTGCTCCTTCCCCAGGACTGCAGAGCTCTGCTGATAACCCCATCAGCATGCTGGTACCATATGCTCTTCAAATTCAACTGAATCCTCAATATGGGACCCCATTTTGATTGATCCTATCTCCTCGGCAGTCTCTTTTCTTCCCCATGGCCTTTCGAGCCTTGGGAAGTCTCGGCCTCACCACGATCCTCCATCCTAGACCATCTTTTCCCTCAGCCACGAAGAAAACAGATGCTGCCACGTTTATCTGTATCTGCTCCTTTATCTCTTTCCATCCTGATGCGACAGGAGAGGAACCCTCCCTCCTGGCCACACTTAATCATCTCACGGGTACATGGATCTTATCTTCTTCGGACACTGAGAACCATATTCCATCTCTCCTCCTTTCTCTCTTTTGTGATCTCAGCCACTCCTTCTCTGCAAGCTCCTTCTTATCAGCATTTGCAACATGTTCAAATGTTGACTGTGTTCTTAAAAACCTTCACAGTTGGCATTTTGTTCCACTGTAGAGCCTCCCTTTCCTTTCCTTTGCAGACAAACCTCCCGAAAGAAGCGGCTAATTCATTTCTCAGCCGTTTTACCTCTGCTCCCCACACTCTATTTTCTGAAGTCCCCGGTGGCCCCCTTGTGTTAAATACAAAGGGTAATTGTATTGTATTTTCATTTATTTAGTCATTCATTCTCTGCCTCGTGATTAAGAAAAGGGATAGAAAGTAGGTACTATCATTATCTTCACTTTGTGAATGAGGAAATTGAGGCTTACCCAGGTTAAGAAATTTACCTAGGGTCAGCTAGCAAGTGGAGAGCCAGGGTTTGAACGTAGGTCTATTTCCTGCTTTTAATACACTTTATAGATGACCAGTTCTCAGCCTTCTTTGCTTGTTCCTCTTTATAACTGGATTGTCCCGGACCGTAATTCTCAGATCTCAGGTCGCTCTGTACTCACTCCCTTAGTGATCTTATCCAATGTCATGACTGTAAATATTGCAGAGATATCTCTTAACACAGCAACAGATCGCCAAAAATAAATGCCATTAATCTGCTGATGACTTCCAAGTTCGTGTCTCTGACTTTAACCTCTTCCTTGAACTTTAAGACTCATATATCCAATTGCTTACTAGATGGCTAAGAAACATCTGTTACGTCTAACTGTCTAACCCACACTCTTTATTTTGGCAACAGCTTTACTGAGATATAATTCACATATTATAATCACCTATTTATGATATATGATTCAATAGTTTTTAGTATATTCAGGGAGATGTACCACAAGCTTTGATGTCCATATCACCACCCCCAAACTCCTACCTCCATTTTAAGCCCCCCAATATAGGAATCATCATTGATTTCTCTCTTTACCTACTACTCTTCATCTGATCCTTTATCAAGGTCTGACAGCTTTATCTTTGAAACATATCAAAAATCTGATTACCTCCTTCCACTTCCACCACTCTCATCTTAGTCATGCCAACACTGCTTTTTGCCAAGTTTACCACAGTAGCCTCCTAACTGGTCTTCCTAGAAGGGGAATCCTTTCTAACTGGTCATCCACTCAGTCAATTCTCCACAACGCAGAATGATGATTTAAAAACAAAGATCTTGGGCGGCGCCTGTGGCTCATCGAGTAGGGTGCTGACCCCATATACCGAAGGTGGCGGGTTCAAACTCGGCCTCGGCTGAACTGCAAAAAACAGAAAACTAGCCGGGCATTGTGGTGGGCGTGTGTGGTCTCAGCTACTCGGGAGGCTGAGGCAAGAGGCCTAAGCCCAGGAGCTGGAGGTTGCTGTGAGCAGTGTGATGCCACGACACTCTACCGAGGGCCATAAAGTGAGACTCTGTCTCTACAAAAAATAAATAAATAAATAAATAAAAACATAGATCTTGGGTGGTGCCGGCCACATATACCTAGGCTGGCGGGTTCAAACCCAGTCGGGGCCAGCTAAACTACAATGACAATTGCAATAAAAAAATAGCCAGGCAGGGACGGCGCCTGTGGATCAAATGAGTAGGGCGCCAGCCCCAAATGCTGGAGTTGGTGGTTTAAAACCCAGCCCTGGCCAAAAACTGCAAAAAAAAAAAAAAAAAAAAAAAAAGCTGGGCATTGTGGCAGACGCCTGTAGTCCCAGCTACCCAGCTACTTGGGTAGCTGAAGCAAGAGAATCACTTGAGCCCAAGAGTTGGAGGTTGCTGTGAGCTGTGATGCCACAGCACTCTTTCAAGGGCAACATAGTGAGACTTTGTCCCAAAAGTAAATAAATAAATAAATAAAGACATAGATCTTGTTGCTTTCCAGCTCAAAACCTTTCAATGACTTCCCATCACAGAATAGAATCCATGCTGCTTACTACATCCTACCAGGCCGTAGTTTCTAACTATCTCCCACCACTTTTTTTTTTTTTTTTTTGCAGTTTTAGGCCGGGGCTGGGTTTGAACCCACCACCACTGGCGAACCCACCTACTCGGTTGAGCCACAGGCACCGCCTATCTCTCACCACTTGACCCCACCATGACACACTCTATTCTGTGAACGTTGATTTTCTTTCTTTTCTTCCAAACCACCAAATTCATTCCTGCCTCAGGATCTTTTCACTAACTACTCCATCCCTCTGGAATTCTCTTCTCTCAAAACTTTGTCATGGTTTGCTTCCTTCCTTAATCAGGCCTCTGCTCAAATGTCACCTCCTCAGAAAGGCTATCCATGACCATGTTATCTAAAATGAGCTTGCTGGTGGAGGGAGAGTTATTGGTGGGACCACACCTGCGGTGCGTCTCACTAGGGTACATGTGAAATTTACTAGGTATAGAATATAAATGTCTTAACACAATAACTAAGAAAATGCCGTGAAGGCTACGTTAACCAGTTGGAGGAAAACATTTCAAATGGTATATAAAAACAGCACATTGCACCCCGTGATTGCATTAATGTATTTTTTTTGTAGAGACAGTCTCACTTTATCGCCCTCGGTAGAGTGCCGAGGCGATTCTCTTGCCTCAGCCTCCAGAGTAGCTGGGACTACAGGCGCCCGCCACAACGCCCGGCTATTTTTTTGTTGTTGTTTTTTTGCAGTTCGGCCGAGGCCGGGTTTGAACCCGCCACCTTCAGCATATGGGGCCGGCGCCCTACTCGCTGAGTGACAGGCGCCGCCCATGATTGCATTAATGTAAACAGCTATGATTTAATAAATAAATAAAATGAGAGTGCTCATCTCCTCCAAACAAAAGGTCCCTTTCTATGGCTTTAACCTAATTTATGTTTTCTTTGTAGCACGTATCCCTAACATTATATTCTATGTTTAATTGTCTATGTATTTGTCGTTTGTTTCTCCTATAGTGGCAGCTATGGAAATGCTCTTCTCAGATATTCTTCAAGAGACCATCTTGCAGGGGACATGGAAACCTGCTAGCCTCTTAGGGCTTGTTTACTCGTCCATAAAGTGGGACAATCTAGCTCCTGTCCAGATCACTTCATTATGGTGAGGACAAATCCAAATTATGTAATTTAAAACCCACATGCAATTTTTTTGTTAATTTTATAAGATATTATAGAAGGATAAGGTTGTTTCTTAAAGATCCGTTATAGCCTGAATATGCAGGTCCATTCTTCGGACTGTTTTTTAAAATCTCCGATCAACCTTTTATATAATGACGCCCTCTGCTGGTCTCTTGTAGCTCTACTTCAGACTAAACAGAAGACTTGGTCTGTATCATTCTATCCACCATTGGAGTAGGAATGATAATCACGAAGTCTCATTTTAAAGATGAGAGAGCAAAGCTCAGACATCATGATGAAGTGCCCAGAATCCATCAAATGAGGACAAGAAATCAGGTTTCTTAACTCCCCAGTTCAGGGCTTTATAATCAGAATGATAATGTAGAAGTATAAAAATACTATTAAGTTTGACTTAAATGTCCCAATAGACTTTATTATTTTGCCCCATCACTTGCTCTCCCTACCGAATTAATTATACTCTTTAAAAGAACTATCAGGGGCTTCTACCTAGTGACCCAAGTCAGTTTTAACTCTGTTCTCTCCTTTATCCACTGAGTATATTTCATGTAGTCTCATGAATTCTACCTTGAAGTGCCCTGATTTAACCCTTTATCATTTTCAGTTAGATTTTATTTTTATTATTAGTTAGTTTTATTATTTTTTTGAGTCTCACTCTGTTACTCTGGATAGAGTGCAGCGACGTCATAGCTCACAACCACCTCACACTCTTGGGTTCAATGTGATCCTCTTGCCTCAGCCTCCTGGGTAGCTGGGCCTACAGGTGCCCACCACAACACCCAGCTAGTTTTTCTATTTTTAGTAGAGAAGGGGTTTCGCTCTTGCTCAAGTTGATCTCAAATTCCTTTTTTTTTTTTTTTTTGCAGTTTCTGGTCAGAGCTGGGTTTGAACCCGCCACCTCTGGCATATGGGGCTAGCACCCTACTCCTTTGAGCCACAGGCACTGCTCTGATCTCAAATTCTTAAGCTCAAGCACTTGCCAGCTACTCTGAAGGCTGAGGCAAGAGGATCGCTTGAGCTCAAATCTACCTTTTATACAATGATGCCCTCTGCTGTTCTCTGTTTTTTATGTTTTTGTTTGAAACAGAGTCTCAAGCTGTCGCCCTGGGTAGAGTGCTGTCGCATCACAGCTCACAGCAACCTCCAACTCCTGGGCTTAAGCGATCCTCTTGCCTCAGCCTCCCAAGTAGCAGGGACTACAGGTGCCCGCCACAACGCCTGGCTAATTTTTGGTTGTAGTTGTCATTGTTGTTTGGTGGACCCGGGCTGGATTTGAACTCTCCAGCTCTGGTGTATGTGGCTGGCACCTTAGCGCTTGAGCTACAGGCGCCGAGCCTCTCCTTTTTTCTTTTCTTTCTTTCTTTCTTTTTTTTTTTTTTTTTAAGAATATATGTTTTTATCTCTTGGGTGTATACCTAGGAGTAGAATCTCTGGATTATATGGCAACTCTACATTTGTTTTTTGTTAAGAACTGACAAGCTACAGGGTGTCCAAAAGTCTCCCTGAAAGTCGCCATACATTGGGGAAATGGAAAATTGTGGGTAAATGGACCTTTATTTACAAAACATTCATTATAAAACTTTACAAAATATTCTCTACATATTGGCCACCTTTTGTAAAATTTTGTAATGAATATTTTGTAAATAAATGTCCATTTAGCTACAATTTCCCATTTTCCTCATGTGTGGTGACTTAGGGGTAAACTTTGGGACAGCCTGTATGTTTGAAAAAGACTGAATCACTTTACATTTCCACCAGCAATTAGGAAGGTTTAAATTTCTCCACCTCCTTGTCAATACTTGTCATTTTATGTTTTTATTTGTTTGTTTGATTGAAGCCATCCTGGTGGTATGAAGTGATACCTCATATCTCCTGTGTGTGTGTGTGTGTTTTGAGACAGAATCTCACTCTGTTGCTCTGAGTAGAGTGCCGTGGTGTTATACCTCCCAGCAACCTTAAACACTTGGGCTTGAGCAATCCTCTTTCCTCAGCCTCCCCGGTACCTGGAACTACAGCTGCCCACCACAAGGCCCCACTAAGTTTTTTTTTTTTCTATTTTAGTAGAGATGGAGGGAGGTTGTTTCATTTTTGCTCAGGCTGGTCTTGAACTCCTGAGTTTAAGCAATCCATCGGCCTCAGCCTCCCACAGTGCTAAGATTACAGGCAGTTACCATGCCCGGCCCTCATTGTGTTTTGTGTTTGTTTGTGTTTTTTTTTTGAGACAGAGCCTCAAGCTGTCACCCTGGATAGAGTGCTGTGGCATCACAGCTCACAGCAACCTCCAATTCCTGGGCTCAAGAGAATCTCTTGCCTCTGCCTCCCAAGTAGCTGGGATTACAGGTGCCTGCCACAACCCCTGGTCGTTTTTTGGTTGCAGCTGTCATTGTTTGGCGGGTCCAGGCTGGATTCGAACCCACCACATCAGGTGTATGTGGCTGGCACCTTAGCCCATTAAGCCACAGGCGCCGAGCCCCTCATTGTGGTTTTGATTTGCATTTCCATCATCCTATGTTATGTCTCTATAGATTACTTACTCTAATATTTCAAAAAAATGGAATCATACAATACATAACTTTTTACATCTGGTTTCTTTCACTTACTATAATGTTTTCAAGTTCTTCCACATTGGGGCATGTATTAGTACTTCATTCCTTTAGATGGCTGAATAAATAGGGACGTTCAAGTCATCTAATTTTGTCCTTTTTCACAATTGTTTTGGATATTTGGGGCCCCTTACAATTCCTTATTAATTTTAGAATTTGGTTTTCATTCCTATAAAAAAAGGCCATTGGAGTTTTGATAGGGATTGCTTTGAATCTGCAGATTGCTTTGAGTAGTGTTGGCACCTTACGGATACACTTCAGTCTTCCAATCCTTGAAAACGGGATGTCTTTCCATTTGATTAGCTCTTCTTCAATTGATTCCAGCCATGTTGTAGAGTTTTCAGTGTATAAATCTTCTATTTCCTTGGTTATATTTATTCCTATTCTTTTGGACAATATTATAAACGAAATTGTTTTCTTAACTTCCTTTACAATTTTTTTTGTTGTTGTTGCTGGTGTATGAAAACACAATTGATTTTCTGTGTGTAGATCATTTACCCTGGAAATTTTGAAAACACAACTGGTTTTATGTTTGCAGATCATTTGCCCTGTAAATTTACTGACTTTTTAAAATAGCTCTTGTAGGTATTTTTGTGGATTCTTTTGGATTTTGTATATAAAGGATCATGCCATCTACAAAAGTAGTTTTACTTTCCAATTTGGATAGCTTTTATTTGTTTTGTTTTGTTTTTTCCTTGCTGAATTGATCTGACTAGAGCTTCTAGCACAGTGTGTTTTTGTTTTTGTTTTTGCAGTTTTTGGCCGGAGCTGGGCTTGAACCAGCCACCTCTGGCATATGGGACCGGCGCCCTACTCCTTTGAGCCACAGGCGCCACCCTAGCACAATGTTGAATAGCAGTGGTGAAAACAGGCATCCTTTGCCTTGTTCCTGATTTTTTTTTCCCCCCTTTTTCCTTGTAGAGACAGAGTCTCACTATTTATCGCCCTCGGTAGAGTGCCGTGGTGTCACACAGCTCACAGCAACCTCCAGCTCCTGGGCTTAGGCGTAGGCAAACGCCGGGCTATTATTGTTGTTGCAGTTTGGCCGGAGCCGGGTTTGAACCCGCCACCCTGGGTATATTGGGCCGGCGCCCTACTCACTGAGCCACAGGCACCGCCCCGACTTGTTCCTGATTTTAAGGGGATATTTGCAGTCTTCCATCACTGAGTATGATATTAGCTGTGGGCTTTTCATCAATGTCCTTTTTCTTATTGAGAAAGTTCCCTCTATTCTTTTTTTTTTTTTAGTTTTTGGCAGGGGCTGGGTTTGAACCCGCCACCTCTGGCATATGGGACCAGCACCCTACTCCTTTGAGCCACAGGTGCCGCCCAGTTCCCTCTATTCTTTATGGAAAGTTTTTTATCAAGAAAAGGTGGCTGGACTTTGTCAGTTTTTTTCCTGCTTTAATTGAAATTATCATGTGCTTTTATTCCTCCCTTTTGCTAATGTGATATATTACATTGACTAATTTTCTTATGCCAAACCACCCTTGCATTTCTGGGATAAATACCACTTGCTTATATAGTCTTTTAAATACGCCGCTGGATTCAGTTTGCTAGCATTTCGTTGAGAACGTTTATATCTATATTCACACGGGGTATTTGTCTGGAGTTTTGGGTTTTTTTTCTTGTGATGCCTTGAGTGGCTTTGGTATGAGGGTAAAACTGACCTCATAAAATGAGTTGGAAGTGTTAATTCTTCTGTTTTTTGGAAGAGTTTAAGAAGGACAGGTGTTAATTCTTCTTTATAGATTTCACCAGTGACACCATCTGATCCTGGATTTTTCTTTATTTGGAAGAGGATTTTTAGTACTGATGGAAACTTTTCTTATAGGTCTGTTGAAATGTTCTGTTCTGAGTTGGTTTTGGTAATTTATGTGTTTCTAGCAATTTGTTCATTTTATCTCGGTTATCTAATTCCTTGGTGTGCCCAACAAATTTTGATGAAGTCTAGTTTTTCCACCGTTTATTTTTATTTTTATTTTTATTTTGAGACAGAGCCTCAAGCTGTCACCCTGGACAGAGTGGCGTGGCATCACAGCTCACTGCAACCTCCAATTCCTGGGCTCAAGCGAGTGTCCTGCCTCTGCCTCCCAAGTAGCAGGGACTACAGGCGCCCGCCAAAACGCCTGGTCATTTTTTGGTTGCAGCTGTCATTGTTGTTTGGCGGGCCCAGGCTGGATTTGAACCCACCAAGTCAGGTGTACGTGGCTTGCGCCTTAGCGCGTTGAGCCACAGGCGCCGAGCCTTCCGCCGTTTATTTTGTTGCTTATGCTTTTATTATAAAATCTAAGAAACCTTTGCCTAAATCAAGGTAATAAAGATGTATTCTTATATTTCCCTATAAGACTTTGATAGTTTTAGCACCCACATGTAGGTCTAGGGTACATTTTGAGTTAATTATGGTATGAGATAAGGATTAACATATATTACTTGTTTGTTTCTGAGTATGGATTTCTAATTCTTCCTGCATCATTTTTGAAATAAATAGGATTTTCACGGCCACTAGTCTTCCAAGTTTGTTGTAGACTTTAGCATCAGGGTGAGGGTGTTGCAGGAAGGAAAGAGCACTCAGATTCATTAATAAAACGGAAATAAGAGGAAAAAGAAAACTCCCATCTCACTGGAGAAAATTCAAGAAGTATGAACATAGGTGAGAAACAGGCTTTCTTCCTTTCCTCGGGCAAACATTGTTCACCCTCTCTTGGAGCCTAACCTCTGTTCCTTAGGACTTGCTAGAAGACCAAAGCCTGTTGTTCCTGCTTCTATGTGAAGGCTAGAAAAATGTACCCTGTCGCTGCCTAGATAACGCGTACAGTTTAGAGGAACTTCGAAGATAATTGGAGAAGCGTGTATATTTCAGTTGCATCATTCAAACTGGACTCTAGGTGGCAGTGTGCTACAGTTGAAAGATCACAAGCTTTTGTAAGCTGGACAGACACGGGTCATCTTGGTTCTACCATTTTACTTCTTGTGTGCCATTGGATGAGTTATTTAAGCTCTCAGAGCCTTGAGTTTTCTTTCTCCAAAATGCAGATTATATATACCTTCTAGAGTTTTTGTGATAATTAAATAAGAAAATGCCGGGAAAGCACCTTGCCCAATGTAGGTACATGTACTAAATGCTCTCTGTATGTGCCAACTCCTGCCCCCAAGTCTCTTATCACTCACTCCATTCTAGGCACAAACCAAAATGGTCTCCTTTTTCTAAGGGCTTTGCCCAATAACACTACTTCTGAAATTTTGTTAAAAGGAAAAAATTCAAAGAACAGAAAACATTTTGTGGTTAAGTATGTTCACTGGGTTTATTAATAGTAAAAAAAGGGTGGGGGAAGAAAAGAAAATGAGAGAAAGAAAAATCAAAAGGAAAAGGAAAAAATTAAAAATTGACATCCATGAAGGCTTTTGATAACAGTGACATGTTTGTTTACATTATAGTATTAAGATAACGAAATTTATATACACAAGTTTACATACAACCATCTTTATTTATTTATTTTTTTTGAGACTTTGTCACCCTCGGTAGAGTGCCATGGCTTCATAGATCACAGCAACATCAAACTCTTGGGCTCAAGCGATCCTCTTGCCTCAGTCTTTCAAATAGCTGGGACTACAAGCACCCGCCACAATGCCCGGCTAGTTTTTGGTTGCAGTTGTCATTGTTGTTTAGCAGGGCCTGGCGGGGCTTGAACCCTCCAGCGTTGGTGTTTGTGGCCGCAGCCCTACCCACTGAGCTACGGGCGCCAAGCCATGTTTTACTTTTCTACCATGTACACAACATTAATTTTTTGTAGAGACGGAGTCTCATTTTGTCGCCCTCGGTAGAGTGCCATGGCGTCACACAGCTCACAGCAACCTCCAACTCCTGGGCTTAGGCGATTCTCTTGCCTCAGCCTCCCGAGTAGCTGGGAATACAGCAGCCCGACGCAACGCCCGGCTATTTTTCTTTTTTGCAGTTCAGCCAAGGCTGGGTTTGAACCTGCCACCTTCGGTATATGGGGCCAGCACCCTGCTTGATGAGCCACACATGCCGCCCAATCTTTCTGTTTTTTGACACATCATTAAGATTAATTGAGCCTGGCTGGTGCCTATGGTTCAAGAGGTGCCAGTCACATATACCTGAGCTGACCAGTTCGAATCCAGCCCGGCCCGCCAAACAACAATGACGGCTGCAACCAAAAATAGCCAGGCATTGTGGCGGGTGCCTGTAGTCGCAGCTACTTGGGAGGCTGAGGCAGGAGAATCTCTTGAGTCCAGGAGTTGGAGGTTGCTGTGAGCTGTGATGCCACGGCACTCTACGCAGGGCAACAGCTTGAGGCTCTGTCTCAAAAAAAAAAAGGATTAATTGAGCCTTTAGATTTTACATTTTCCAAAAAAATTAAGCAGGAAACATGGGAGAGGTTTTCACTATTGTGTTTTTTTCTAGCTTGTATTTTATCTCTGAAAGCCGGATCTGACGGGGATTTTAGAAGCGATTATCAACACATTTTCCCTTCATTTTTGTTGAGGAAATGTGGAAGTTATGTTGACAGTGATGGAGCAGATTAAATATAAGTAGTACTCTGAGAGGGTATCTAGTCCTTATGAAGAAAGGAACAATGTAATTTCCAGATTGAGCTCATCTAAAGCCTGTTTTATAGAATTTAAATAAATAAATATTTATAACCTAATTACTGGTGCCCTCAAATCCCTCTCTTCAATCACTTCTAGAGTTTTTGACCCAATTGTCTGTCTGTCTCTCTCTGTCCTCACCACCATCATCATCATCATCAGTGTTTCTCTCACCACTAGTTACTTCTCAGAAAAAGGGAAAAGTTTAAGAAAATTCTTTACTTAAGAACCCCAGACCTGTCTTTGTGACACTGCTTTGCTTGCCTTTTTTTTTCAGAAATGCCTAGCAGAGTCCCTTGCACCCAAGTTGGACCTTGACAATTTTTTTCTCAATTTGAATGAGCCAAATTTCAAAACAGCCTTTGTCACTGTCTCCAGTCCTTACCATCTACTTATGGTGTAGCTCCTCCCATCTGCTTTTTGTACCCCTTCTTTCCTCTACTAGAATTCTCTCTCAAGATCACCAGTTCCTACCCCAGCTCCCCCCAAAATCACGTCCGTATTCCTTACCCATTTGTGACAAGTGACCTCTTGATCGTGGGATGTAATCAGAAATCCTCTTTATTTTTCCCTCTTCCTGTAAATTTATTCAGTGGGGAAAGTCTTTCCCTGCTTCTGAATAAAAACTTGAGAAGCGTTCTTTCTTCTCATCTTAGGCAATAAAATGTCCCATCAGGTCAAATCACTGATTTAAGCCAATATCTGTCATGTCCATGCAATCGGCAAAGGCTCCAACTTCATTACAGCTGCTGTTTTCACCTTACAAAGGCTATGTGTAGGCAAAAAGTCTCAGCCTCCAAGAGTGGGCATGGGTCTCCCTCTCTTTTCCTGCCTTTGCCACCAGTCCTCCTGAGCTTGCTGAGGCCTGACTACTCAAGGTCAAAATAAAGATGGAGGAGAGAAGGGATCTAGATTAATTTGAGTCTTGACTTGTTAGTCTGGAGAGACTCTTGTGCATTTCATTTTCAAGAGGAAATACTATAGTAGGTTTGGGATAGGGAGAACTGAGTTCATTCGTAGAAGAGACTGTATAGAGGACGTATGCAACATGCACTGGAAGTGTTATGGGTGACAGTCTAGAGATGAGCCAGCCCTATCTAGAGAGATTGTATTTGAAAGATATCAGCATATTGATCACAGTTAAAACTCTGGCAGTGATTCCTGTTGCATACAGAAGGAGTGTAAAGAGGAAGAGGACGCCAGCATCAAACATGGGGAAGTAACCCTGATAGACCTCACCAAACATCCTAGCTCTGGCTGGGATGTCTTTTTGACGTTGAAGAGATTATTGGCTCTCTGAACCTCAGTTTACCCACTGATATAGGTTAGTGCAGGTGATTTCTAAAGTTATTTTCAAATATAATATTCTATAATTTTATTCCTCTGCATTAGTTTTCACAACCACTTTCAGACAAATAGGCCTTTTATTAATGGCTTCATTTTATAACCTGGCTAATATCTGTAAGCCTATGCAATTACATGTACCCTAAAATCCTTTTATTTTTATAATATACTTTTATTCGTCTTTTATGTTTTTATTTTATTTTTAGAATGAAAATATTCAAAATACCAAAGGATAAAATAAGTTTCAGTGAAACAATCGTCCCACATTGAATGGCACAATTAGAACATTAGTAAGCAGGGCGGTGCCTGGGGCTCAATGGGTAGGGTGCTGGCCCCATATACCCAGGGTGGCGGGTTCAAACCTGGACCTGGCAAACTGCAACAGAAAAAATTGCTGGACGTTCTGGTGGGCGCCTGTAGTCCCAGCTACTGGGGAGGCTGAGGCAAGCCCAGGAGTTGGAGGTTGCTGTGAGCTGAGCTGTGACACCACGGCACTCTACAAGGGCGATAAAGCGAGACTCTGTCTCTAAAAAAAAAAAAAAAAGAATATTAGTAAGCCATAAGGGCTAAATTGATGGCTGCTGTGCTCATGATTCTAACTTCCCTTCCCTGCATGGCACTGATACCCAAGTTTCAGGTTCTTGGTCTCAGCAATTTGAAGAATGAATGGAAGGACCACAGATCAGTTGTAAGACAGGGTTTATTCACAGAAACAAAGAATAGAAAAACTACAAAAAAATCAAAGCTCCTGGCAGACAGAACCCAGGTGGAGAACAAGCTGTCTTGCTCCCTCTCCGAAGTCTGTCTCTGGGCTCTCTGCTCAGGGGTATATAGTCGCAGGGGGTTGGTTTGCCACAACTCAATGTTCACTTTTAGGGTATGGGTCTTCCTCAGTTATAGCCAGCTGTCCAATGAACTCTCAGGCCTTGGAAACTTACATGAAATTCACCAGTCAGAAGTGCAGGGGGAGGAGACAGCAAGGTGCCAGGTGTCTCCCCTGCAGGTGTCCGGCCCCTTCCGGCTACTGGAGCCTCCCAGGCGGCAGGTCTTGGCGCCACCTGTCCTGCATCAATATCACTGTGACACAAGACTGGCTAGCAAGAGTTTATTGGGGTTGAGTCCACCAGTCTGTTATCAGCTTTTGACAGTGTTGCACTGTGCGTCTATTTAAAGTGGAATTTGTGAATAGCTGCACAGCTTGACAGTATTTTTTTAATTCTGTCTGCCTAACAGCCCATCATGTCAAAGAACACCAAGAGAATGCTGGGCGATGGGAACAAATTTTTAAATGAGGATTGGGAATTGCAGTATTATCTTGTTTCTGCTATAGCTAATTTGCTTGCTTTGTTATACTGCAACATTAACAAAATTTAATGCTCATCAACATTATGACACTCGTGAGGACCACAAATATTTTACATGAATGGAAGAGGCAAGAAGGCTGTATTGCAGAAATTAAAAGATGAAAAGCAAAAGCAAAGACAATTCTTTCAGGCAGCAATAAGACCCGGAAATAATGCCACGGAAGCATCTTATAAAGTAGCTTATATCCTCAGGAAAAAGGGAAGCCAATCAGTGATACAGAAATTATGAAAGAATGCACTGTCAAAATCGTAGGGTGCTTAGCCTCTGTTAATGTTTCAAACTGCAAAGAACTGCCTCTTTCAAGAAGAACCATACTGATTGGCAGCATGAATTAATCATCACCTTAACAGAACAACTAGATATTGTTCAATCACTTTAGATAAATCAATTGATAGTACTGACTTGGTACAGGTTTTCTATTTCATTCAAGTCATATTTAGGAGATTTTCTTTGCTATGAAGAGTTACTTGCTTTGGGCACTCTTGTGAACAGACTGTTGTCGACAACTTCCAAGATAAATGCTGTGAAGTTGGACTGAATTTGGTAAATTTAGTGAGTATATATACAGATGGTGCACCTTCCATAACAGGAAAACACGAAGGGTTTATTGCACAGATTTGAAAAAGTATGACCAGATCCAGATGCTCTCATTTCTTTTCATTGTATCTTGCATCAGCAAAATCTTTATGCTAAAGCTAAAAAGCTACTCTTTTAATTGATACTTTCCAGAAAGTTGTAAGTATTGTTAACTATATCCATGCAAATGGAACACAGCGTCATCAGTTTTGTAACATGCTAAAGTTGAAGGACGAGGTATTCAGTGTGGATTTGCCATATCATTCTAGCATGCATTGGCTATCAAAAGGACAGGTGTTAGCCAACATTTTATCTCTGCAAGAACAGATAATTAAATTTCGTGAAGAACATAATCAGCAATGTGAATTATTGAAATAATATTTCTATAGGAATGCAGCATTGCTGTGTGATATGTCAAATCTGTCAAATCAAAATGACCTGAACATTTCTTTGCAAAGTAAAAGTAAGTCTGTATAGGATATGTAGCAAAATATCTAAGCATTTCCAAAAAAACTTTTTTTTTTCCAAAACACTTCTTCAAAAGAAAATTTCAGATGAACATTTTCCCCAGTTAGCAAAGGTCATTGATGAGCAGGATGACATATGCGAAACATTTGAAGAATATGCAGCTGTTATGGACCCAGTAATTAGAGAATACAATGAAAGTTTTACTGACTTTGAAAATCATGACGTCACACTCAAATCAGCATGTCAGCCTCACCTAATTGATATCACCAAGGCACCTAAAGAATGACAGATGGAATTGATTGAGCTCTCAGTAGATGACATTTTAAAATCATTGTTTGATGCTAAGAAAGATCCAATTGAAATAAGGAAAAATGCAATAGAATAGAATATGGCGTCATGTCCCAAATATGCTTTCTTGATTTGCAAGCACTTATTGCTGGAATCTGTGATCTCCTACCTAACCAAAAGCAAGATAACCATAAGGTCACAAATGACTAATATCCATCTGGAGGGTCAAGTGAAACTGGGGCCCTCCATGTTGCAAACAAATATTCAAATGCTTTTCAACAAAAATCAGACACAACAAAGTCATTAAAAGGATAATTAACTTTAATATTAACAATTAGTTTTCACTTTTTGAAATTACTAAGTGCATTATAGTTAGATTTTTACACCATGATGAATATTTTAAGTGTATATAATGGAAGTATCTTGAATGCAGTCTTATTTGATAACAGCAAAATTAATGTGGCCTTTCAACATGAAAAGGTTCCCCACCTCTACAACAAAGAATGGTGACTAAGAGCTCAGCCTATGAAGCCAGACCCCTGAACTAAAATTCCTTTACCACTTAACTTGTTATGTCACCTCGGGCAACTTAGTTAACCTCCCTGTATCTCATTTTCCTCATCTATAAAATGAAGATAGTATTCTAGACCCCAGAGATGGTATAGGGATTAAATGAGTTAATATATACAAAATACTTAGAAGGATATTTGGCACAATAACCCCCCTCACTAGATCCAAACTATCAATGATATCCTAATGATAATACAATATTCTGGTGAAACATGTCTTAATTGTAAGAAGTGAAGAAAAATACCTTCTTAGACTTTTGATTTTCAAAAGGGGAATCAGTGGGAACTTTCAGATGGCTGAAATCCATGGACGATTAAAATTCATTTCCTACCAATAAATTGAGTTGCAGGTAAAAAAAAAAAAAAAGGCACATGGATACTGAACTGCACTTATGTTCTGTTTATAAATTAGTATGAAAGAAGAGGAATTAGAGTATCTCTGCCCTTAATATTTTTCCTTTCCATTGCATTTAGTCATGGTATTTAGCTCAAAGTAAAGCTATGTGTGAAGAGAAGAACAAATAGTGAACTACCCATAATCAACCTTCCTATCTCACATGTCTTACAGGTTAGGTTGTACTCCTGTTACTCGCGAAAACCAAAACATTTCCCTAAGGCCTGTTGCATATCAATCTTTTGGTTTGAGGCAGCAGATCCAAATTTTGGGGAATATTTGACCCACTCCTCAAAACATATGTCTAGGTGTCAGCTACATGGAGGGAAAGACACACACCTGAAGCAACTAGTGAGATTTCTTGCTTTTTTTTTCAGTTTCTTCCCCTGTACTCCTCTTATTTTGTCTGAGAGTGGGTTCAACCTGCTTGTCGGGCACAGCCAAATATGTGTCCCTGTGCAGTTTACTGTATGCCAAGAAGGACAGTGACATGACAGCAGGAATTCAAAACGGGGTTTTAAATGAATAAATAAGAATAAGCCTCCAGGATTAGTCCCAATTGAAAAGTCCAGCACTACCAGCGAGGGGAGCTGCTACTGTAGGGAATTAACAAATGGCTTGCTGCAGGGAGTGGCGTGCACTGATTCAGCCACATTTCGATTACTGATGGCCTCTAGGCTGGTGGTATCCATCTCAGACATACAGGCACAGATGGTTAAGATCTTAGAAATGTGCTTTTCCCCATTTATCCCTCTCAGAAACCCTTTACCTAATTGTATACAAACCTTTCAATTCTTACTTCTTAAACTACAGAAAATGTATGGCTCTAAAGTTACTGTAGTCTTAGGGAAAAGGTGAAGAAAGAATTTCCTTTCACAGAATCAAACTGAAAAATTAAAAAACAAAACAAAACAAACAAACAAAAGTGAGTGTGGTGGAAAAATGATCAAAATCCTTTTGTTATTGTGCCATTGAGTATGTGAATGGAGAAAGCTGTTCATGCAGGGCCCTTGCTGTTTGCAAGGCCTACAATTCAGGATATCATGTTATCTGATCTTTACAACCAAAAGGTTGCGTCTCCACTTCACAAGTGGGAAAAGTGAAGCCTGGAGAGGTTGACAGACTTGCCCAAAGTCACAGTGCGGGAAGTATCACACTCTGGCTCCCGGGCTTGGTGCTTTCTTGTTGTGGTCCTGCCATGCTCTCATGTGTTGAGCATGTACAGAGGTTTCTCAAACACCTACCCAGCTTGGGTGTATAAATCCAACTAGATTTGTAGCCTTTGCATCTTTTAAACTTAACTTTATACATTCCTACAGCTGTCAGTTCTTGTATTTTTCTTCTTGGCAAATGGATTACTCCTTTAAAAGAAAGATAGCAACCAGGCAGAGAAAAGTATTGAGGCATAGAAAGAGAGGCTGATTGTAATCCTGGATTATGACCTACCAGGATTTTGGTGTCAGAGAAAAGACACCAAAAAAAATTGTCTAAAATGTTTGAAATTAGTGAGGAACAAGGACAGATATCAGCCCCGTTTTCTATTCTGTTAAAAAGACTTAAGGGAGTATCACCTAGGGGCTAGATGGCTATTTTAGTCTTTTAATGTAATATCTTCCTTGATAAGCCCTCTTGAAAAAAATTGAACAGGGTACCTGCAATTCACATGTGCTCGTTTCCTTGATTTTTGCAGAGATCCTAGGCTATAAGTTTCTTCCATCAAGACTTTGAAGCCTCTTTCCGCCCTTTCACTCCCCCATAGGAAGGATGTACATACGGCTTTTCAATGTTATCAACAATGAAAGTTGAGAGGGGTCAGTAGCCCCTCTGTAAAGTTCTGTCTTGATTTTCTAATCTTTGCTGTGTCTTTAAGGTTTTAAGAGTTAGATTAAGCAACTTGAAGTTACATCCCATGGAGAATGTGTGTCCTTAATGGGCCCTCAATAATTATTTGTAGAGTGATTAGTAAGTTTCTGAGATCATTCACTATTTTTCTTTCAGAAGGATAACTAAATAAGTTCCCAGTGGCCAGAAAATTTTCACTCTTCACATGTGTTCTGATGGCTCCTATTGATTTCCTGTGATAATTCTGTTCCATTTCATGAGTTGTGCTAGGAGGATACTATGGAAGAGGCAACAGAGCCTACTCTGCTTGAACAGAATACACAAAGATCTGCAGTTGAGAAAATAAAAGGCAATATAATGGACTTCATGTCTTCCTTCATGCCTTCTTAGAAGTAGCTAATTTTGAGGGCACTGTGGGAACAAGGCCAGGAAAAGATGGTGGTTCCCTTAGTGATCTGTAACTGGCCTCAGACAGATCTTCATGGTTTATGTGAGGTCACTGGAATCTTTGGTGTTTAGGGCTACAATGAAATGCAACTCAAGGGATGTGTGCGTTTCTATCTCCTTTCTCTCCGCTGTCAAGGCCAGCTAGCTGCTCTTCCACTAATGCTGATGTGTGTCAGAGAGATCTGGAAGCACAGCATTCCGGTTTAGAGTTAGATTCATGGTTAATGTTTGAACAAAATAATCTTTTTTTCTAATTGAAGTGCATTCTTACACAGTTCTGTCCTTTGCCATTTATATTCCAAATTCACATGCTATTTTTCTCCATATTAATAACATGGTGATGTATAACTTTACATATCGCAAAGTGTACATATTTCAAATATTTAGTTTGGTAATGGTTACATATGCATTGACCCACGTAAACCAACACACAGATCAGGGTATAGAAAATTTTCTTGTGCCCTTTCCCAGTCAGTCCTAAGAATAACAACTGTAGTGATCTCCCTTTATCCAAAGGGGGATACACTCCAAGAGGCCTAGTGGATGCCTGGAACCACAGAAACTAAACCCTATATATGCATTGCCTAGTACCAGCGTTGATCCATATGTCCTTCTGTGTTTTAAGCCCTAGTACCTCCTTAACGCTTTTTTTTTTGGCCAGGGCCGGGTTTGAACCCACCACCTCTGGTATGTGGGGCCAGCACCCTACTCCTTTGAGCCACAGAAGCCACCCACCTCTCTTAACACTTTTATAAATGTGGTTTCTAATGGACATCTTCCTCCAGAATAGCCTGGCTTTATCACAGTTAAAGACTTTCTTTGGGTGGTCTCCTTTCTCCTGAATCAATTTCTCCAACTCTGCTGGAACCATGGTAGCAGCTTCTTCGTTGGCAGAAGCATCTTCTACTGTAATTTTTATATTTGTCAATCCAAACCTATTTCTGAATTGGTGTAACTGTCTTTTGCTTGCAGTAAACGGCTCGGTGGCGCTCATTGCAGGGGGTCCCTTGCTGATGTCTTTGTATAGGCTCAATGCTTTCTGTTGCAACATGTTGCTGTCAGTCAGAATATGTTTTCCGTCCTTATCTTCCACCCACCGCTTCATGTTTTGTCCATTTTTAACTAAGCACTTAACCACATACTGTGACCATAACTTTTGCAATTTGAGACGCAAAAGCGAATGTAGTACTTCTTTCTTTTTCCTTCTTCACCATTTCACAGATGGAAGATTTGTTCTTACTGTAGATTGTAGCAACCTGGGTGTCAATTGTTATTTTCACCTTTACACTTAAAGGGAGCACTTTATGGGTTTTCTTTATTGTATGTGAATTGCCGGCATCACTACTTTTTCACTTTGGTGCCATTATTAAGTAAAATAATGTGAACGTAAGGGCTGTAGATTCCATAGCAGTAAAATGGGTGACCAAGAGGGGTCCTGAGTGACTAATGGGCAGTGAGCGTCTATATCGTGGACATGCTGGACAAAGGGATGATTCATGCCAGACAGCCTGAGATTTCTTTATGCTACTCAGAATGTTGTGCAGTTTACAACTTACGAATTGTTCATTCCTGGAATTTAATTTTCAATGTTTTCAGACTGAGGTTGATCGTGGGTAAGTGAAACTGAGGAAAGCAAAACTGTGGATAACTGTATTTTGACTTCTACCTCTATAAATTGATTTTGACTGTTGTCAAACTTCATAAAATGAAGTTATAGTATATATACTCCTTTGTGTTTGATTTTTTTTTTCATTTAAAATTATACTGTAGCTTATACATGTCATGGAGTAAAGATTTCATTCAACATTATGCTACAGTATATACATGTCATTGGACAAAAAATTTTCACCCATTGGGCTTTGATGCACATTTGGGCTGTTTCCCTTTTGGGGCGATTATGAATAATGATGCAAAGAACATTCTTGTGTATGTCTTGTGGTAGATATAAGTCCTCATTTCACTTGGGTATGTCACCAGGCAGGGGATTACTCAATCACTGTCTAGTCTTACATTTTCTTTTAATAGGTACTATCAAACATTTTTTTCTAAATGGTTATACCTGTTATTATTCCCAAAGCGTATTATTCCTATGCTTTCAACAGTACAGTTTTCCTCTGTAATATATTTACTGTAGGTTGGCAATTCTAGATGGTGTGAAATGTTGAGCGATTTGCTATCCCATCTCAGATTACATACA
The DNA here is from genome assembly GCA_963574655.1 of Perodicticus potto. Classification (NCBI taxonomy): domain Eukaryota; kingdom Metazoa; phylum Chordata; class Mammalia; order Primates; family Lorisidae; genus Perodicticus; species Perodicticus potto. Next base: position 30,738 of record CAUYRH010057358.1, read on the forward strand.
CATACACACATTCATATTTTACTTTCATTCAATACAGATTCAGAGGTGGAAATTTGCCTTGTCATATGCTTGGAAGTGTAATACTGAAAAATTGTCCTTATGAATTAAAAATAAATAGCTAGTTATTAAAAATATAGTATTAATCCCAAAAAAGTTTAACTATTGAATAGGTGTCTAGTTTTATGTCTTAGGAGTGAGCATGAATCTCAACTAAATATATGGTATTTAATTCTTAGTGTGAAACAAGGGGAAATTGACTCCGGGAGAGTCTCTTGGATCCTGCTTCTGGCATCGTACAGGCGGGATTGCATTTTATGGTTACTATTTTCTCTTACCTGTCTTTGATTCCTCTGAAAGGTAGTAGTAACTCAATATATTAAACACTGCTTAGAATCCTTAGCATGGAGCTAAGTGTTGATCAGCATAAGGCCAAAAAAGAATAGAAACTTTGGGCTTCAGTTCCTTAGTTCAGATAATGGTTCCAGTAACCTACCCGGATAGGCTGGAGGGCAGAATAAATAATAATATTCCCAGTATAAGAAAAAGAACTGTCAAAATAAAGATTTCTTAGAATCAATCTAGAAAAGCCTGTTAGGTTGGATTTTCAGATAATAGAGTTCTTTTCTCTTTTGGAGAAAGCTGTGTAAATCCATCCATTCATTGCTTCTTTATCATTCATTTACACAATGATTCAGCAAGCATTTACTGAGTACCAGGTTCCTCCTCCTGTTCTAGATGGTAAGCATACAACAAGGAACAAAGCAAAGGCCTTATTCTTAGAGAGCTCACCTTCTCAGAAAGGAAAGAGACAAGGAAATATATACAAATGTTGTGTGGTACTCTGGTGGAAAATAAAAACAAATCAAGGGGGAGGGGACTGTAGGCTTGGTGTTGGGAACTGCTATTGCTTTTTGTAAGGAAAGGTTAGGGAAAGCTTCCCAGTCAGTAACATTTGTGCAAGGACGTGAAGAAACTGAATAGTGCGGGTATCCATGGGAAGAAGAGCAATCCAAGTGGAGGGAGGGGCATGCTTGGTGGGCTCAAGGAAAATAAAAATGCCTCTGCAGTTGGAGGAGAGGTAGTGAGCAGAAGGGTATCTAGACCAGTGATTTTCAACCAGTGTGCCACGGCATACCGATGTGCCATGAGAGGATCTTGGATGTGCTGTGAAAATTTTTAAAGATCATTAATTATATTATTTTCAAAGAAGTTCAAAGCACAGTAAGTATATCCTTTTTTTCACTCGTGTTTGATCAACATAATTTAAGTGTGTCGTGGAAGTTTAACTATAGGTTTAAGTGTGCTGTGAGATAAAAAATGTTTTGAAAAACACTCTTAACTCCTGTAGTTAGGTCAGAAGGATGGCAGGGACTCAGATCAGATAGGGCTCTGTAGGCCATCGTAATGACCTCAGCTTTTTCTCTGAAGGATTTTGCACATAGAAGTGATTCAGTTTTTCTAAGGATTATCTTAAATATTGGTTAGATAACTGATTTGTAAGGGCAAGGGTAGAAAGAAGGAAACCAGCTAAAATCTCTAATAGGTGTGTTTTATTTTATGGACTTATCACCATCACTGTGCTTTATTAATAAGGGAAATAATTGTGTTTATCCAGATGTGGAAGAACAATAGCACATTTGAGCCACATTATTAGTAATTCAGTAATGTGCAAATTAACAATATGCTATAGGTGTTACAAAATAAGTTATTTATTAATGCTCTTTTCCATTTACCTAACATTAACTTTTTTCGGGACACTCTTCCTCTTCTCTCGCATTTTTATTCAGTAACTTGTGTGATTCTTTCAGCTTCAGCCACTCACACTTGAACAGTGGTTATTTGTGACTCCTCGTCATCCTCTGCACATCCAGGCAGTCAGGTGGTGTTGTTGCTGCCGTCTCCCTTATCCACCTCCTACTTCTTCCGTTCCCAACTTTGGTCTTAGACCCTCCTTTTGAATCTCAGAGGTAGCCATCAAATTCTCTTTCTCTAATCCATATGAAATTCAGCAAATAGAAATAGGCTTTTGGAGACCTTAATTATGATTGCTCCAGATCTTTGTTCTTCTGTGTACGAGCTATAGGGCCTTTTGCAATTTTTGACTTCAGTTGTCTCTCTATAAATATAATCAACCATAACAATATCTAATTTATAAGATTCCAGTAAGGATTACATGAGATGATGGAATGTTTAAAGTGCCTGGCAGCAAGTTGGCACTTAGAAAATGCTGGTTCTTTCCACCTGCTGTTATTCTATTACTACTTTGGTACTCTTAATTTCCACACATCAAAATGTGCTCCTCCTTTATCTCAGTAAATTATACTTCCATCTATGCAGTTTAAATAAAAGATCTATGAGTCTTCTTCAAATCTATTTCTCGTACCATCTAAATTTAATCCATCTGCAAATCCTATTGATTGCATTTCCAAAACATATCCTGAATTCATCTGCTTCTCCTTACTAGGTTACTGCTGTAAACAAGAATCTCTTGTCTATACTGTTTCCATAGGCTCCTAATCCACCCTTTTGCCTTCACTCTTGCCCTCCCACCCCCTTTCCACGGAGCCAAAGTGATATTTAAAACAAACCAGATAACTTGAGTCCCTTGCTTAGAACTCCCCAGTGGCTTTTCAGCATACTCAGAATGAGATTCAAAGTTTACCCTCTCTAAGCCCTTTCCCCCTTATACTTCATCTGCACTGCCCTTCTTTCTTTTCCTACTAACTCATCAAACTCATAGCTGCCTTGGGCCTTAGCACTTGCTATTTCTCTGTCATTCCTCAGATGTTCACATGACTTTCTGCTGCTTTATCATTTAGATCTCAGCTCTATTAAATGGCTTCCTGCCTTCTGTCAGTAGTGCTCCATCTCACCAAGCTATTTTATTTTTTCCTAAGGCTTACCACTGAAAATAGCCTACTTATATATCCCTTTCCCCCAGTAAAAATTAAATGCCCTCATGTAAGCTCCATTTTGTTGCACAGTGTCTGTCACATAGTAGGTAGGCAGAAAAAAAAAAACCTTGAATGATAGAAAAATATACCCACTTTTAATGAGATATCAAAGTTTGATATTGGTTACATAAGCAAAGGATACAGTTTTATTTTAAAATTGAGAATTTATTGGTTTTCCTTTAATCCCTCATACCTCACACATATGCTTATGCTGAAAATATGACTGTAAATAAAACAATAGTAATACAATCCTAAGTTTTGGATTTTTTTTTTTCTCTAGCCTTCTAGATAGTTCTCAAATTTACTCTTCTCTCCGTCTCCTCCTGTACACTACTACCTTAGAGCAAATTACCGTCCTCTCTGGCCCTTTTCCTGTAAGTTTTGATCTCAGTGCTCTGTTCTCCAGAAAGCAGGCCAGTGAGCTTTTCATTTGCTGTTACACCTATGCTTGAAAACCTCTGTAGTTTCCATTGTTCTCGAGGTAAAAACCAGAATCCTCTCTTATCACCCCAGCCCTGCCTCTCCATTTGCTCCTCCCCTCCTGGTTCCCGCTGCCACCTCGCTGGGCAGCCTCAGCTTCCCGCACCTGTTTTGTCTACTTCCTCGGATTTCGGATTGTCCCTTCCTCTAGGAAGCCCTCCCTGATTAGGCCAATCTCACTCCCCGTCATGTGGCCCACATCTTCCAGGGCCTCTCTGTCAGGGCTTGTATTTGTTTTATAATTACATACTCCTGAATACGATAACCTTAGTTAATTGCGCTAACGTGCGCTTGGGCTAAAAAGGTGCTCGCAGTATAGACTAGCCGCCCCGCCACTCCTCGCCCCTCCCCCGAGGGCTTCGGCGCAGCTATTACGCATTAAGCGGGCGCCGCGAGCGCAAACGTAGCAGGCGCCTGCGCGAAGGGGCGCCGCATGCGCAGAGAGGCGAACTGGCTGACAGATTCTTGGTGGTGGTAGCGGCGGCGGCGGCGGCCCTGGGCTGCGGGGAATGGGAGTCCTAGGGCTCTGACTGAGTACCGCCCCCGGCTCCCTGTCCGCGACATGGCTCAGGAGAAGATGGAGTTGGACCTGGAACTGCCTCCGGGTACGGGCGGGAGCCCGGCGGAGGGCGGCGGCACCGCCGGCGGCGGGGGCCTCAGGAGGTCTAACAGCGCCCCCCTGATCCACGGCCTCAGTGACACTTCGCCGGTGTTCCAGGCCGAGGCGCCGAGCGCCAGGAGGAACAGCACAACGTTCCCGAGCCGCCACGGCCTGCTGCTACCGGCCTCCCCTGTCCGTATGCACAGCAGCCGCTTGCACCAGATCAAGCAGGAGGAGGGCATGGACTTGATCAACCGAGAGACGGTCCATGAGCGGGAGGTGCAGACCGCAATGCAGATAAGCCACTCCTGGGAGGAAAGTTTCAGCCTGAGTGACAACGATGTGGAGAAATCCGCCTCCCCGAAGCGCATCGATTTCATTCCTGTGTCACCAGCACCGTCACCCACTCGGGGAATCGGGAAGCAGTGCTTTTCACCATCCTTGCAAAGTTTTGTGAGTAGCAATGGATTGCCTCCAAGCCCTATTCCCAGCCCAACGACCCGATTTACTACTCGGAGAAGCCAGAGTCCCATCAATTGCATTAGACCAAGTGTTCTTGGACCATTGAAAAGAAAATGTGAAATGGAAACTGAATATCAGCCAAAGAGATTTTTCCAAGGCATCACCAACATGCTTTCTTCTGACGTTGCACAGCTGTCAGATCCCGGTGTGTGTGTATCTTCGGATACCCTTGATGGAAACAGCAGCAGTGCCGGATCTTCTTGTAACTCACCAGCGAAAGTCAGCACTACCACCGACTCTCCTGTGTCACCTGCCCAAGCGGCCTCTCCATTTATCCCACTTGATGAACTATCATCTAAGTGATTCACGCATCCTGAGACTGTTTTGTGTTGTTGTTGTTTTGTTTTGTTTTTTGCAATGGAGAGAGAGAGAGTAATCAAGTTGGAGCAAGCACTGAACTTTGTCAATTAATTTGAGGCTATTTCCTATTTGACCCTTTTTCTTTTTTTGGAATTTCCTGAAATGTTATTCTAGAGAACTTTTATGTCAGGTTCCTGCGAATACCCTTGAATACAGTGTAGTAATATTTTCAGACGTTTTCACAATAAGTGTGTTGAAGCATACATCTTTACGCTGCTAATATGTCTAAATACATATGTTATCCCTTGATTTTTTTTAAATAATTGAGAGCTCTATTTATTTATGGGATTATTAATTTCTGATAAAAATATAAATGTAGAATTAATCAGCATAGTAAACTGATGTTTTAAAAGTCCATACTTTATGCCCACACTAATTTTTAATGTTATTTTCCAGTGATGGCTAATTTCCATTTGATGAAGAATAATACTTTACCTATTTACAGCTTTTTAAAGAAAATGTTAGTTGTAACATATCAATCTAGAGGCTATTTACCCAGGAATCCTTGAATATTTAATTTTCTGGGTATGTAAGTGGATGATAAAAGAACAAATTATAAAAGTTTGCAACAAATCTTTTAAGTATATAAAAGTAAACATATTTAAGAAAAACATTTTTAATGAAATTTTAATAGTAATTCTAGTAATTCATACAAATATAACTGCTATACAGAAAATGAAAATTTTCTTTTTTTCTCTTTTTTGACCAGAAAGTGCATTCTCTTGGGTATAATCCTAAAGCAAAATGGGTCGGTGCCTTGCAGTCTTAGCCCACTGTACATAGGCTCAGGTTAGGCTCTTTGTACCATTGCAAACTTAAAACTTTTTTAGATGTAGAAAATGTGTGGGAAGCCTTATTGAACTTCAACAGAGCACCCAGGCAGACAATACTCTCAATAATTGGTATACTTTAAAATATTCAGTTGTGCCTCAGTTCTGAAAATTCTTGCCAACCAGGAGCCAGAGCAATTTTTGGCTGCTTTTCTGCTCTGCCCATCTGTCACCTTCTTGGTTTTCCCTTGCTCAGGAAGTAGCTGTTTCCTTGCCAACAGGTCCTTCCTCTCCATCTCCCACCAAACTAGGGCACCATCTTTTAGACAAAGGTACAGTGTGACTCGGATTTCTTAAAGTGAGCAACAATAGGATTGTGAATTGTTTAACCTCTGTGGGTGATAGCTACAAGTTGAGTTGACTTCCTTGGTGATATTGGTTGATAAAGGGTCAATGATTTGCAAGAGAAAATCAATGGAGAGTCACATAGGTAAATCATTTAACTTAGATTTTGTTAAAGGTAGAATTGTGGAATGTTCTTTTCTTTGCCTTTTACAGTTAATAAGAATAGCAAATGTTTTTTATATTATACTTCTTTATACCTCATATATCTTCCTTAACTAGATAGATGGGTAAATAGATGCATAGATAAATACATAGACAAAAAGGGGAGGGGAAAGAAAATAAAAGATTCAAAGACCAAGATAAAAGCTCTGACCTACTTTTTAAAGTTATTGTTTATAGAGACTTTTAACAATTATGTGAACTTTTTACAACTATGAGAATAAATGGACCTGGTCAATTCTTGACAGTTGCCTCAAGATTCAGTGAAATAACATCGAGGGTAAGAATGTATCCATAGGTTTAAAATTCTTTATTCTGGGTAGTAGTATTCCTATGCTTCAGTTCCAACCTTGTTCCTCAGATTTAAACCTATATATTCAACTTACTGTTGGGTACTTTGACCTGCTTCCAGAGGTACTTTAACTTCAGCTTCTTCAAAACAAAATGTATTATCTTCTTAAAAAAAAAAAAAAGTATTCTCACTTAACCTGTTCTTGCATTAACTAGATTGATGTCATTGCTATCTAACTTCCTAAGCTAGAAACCTCAGAAACATCTTTGAATCTTTTCCTTGTCATATCCCACTTAATCACCAATTCTTGTCAATTTACTCTGAAGTAAATTTCAAATGTCTGTTTTCTCTATCACCCCTGATTTAGCTTAAGAGATCTCATTCTTACATTTTGGTCCAGTCTTCACACTGCCTCTATAGTGATCTTTCTAAAATATAACCTTGATTTTTTCACTCTCCTGCTTGAAAACCATATTTGCTTCCCTATTTCCTACTGACTGGGGAACGCATCCTTCCTTCCTACTCTGCAAACACTAGACTACTTGATACTCTTTGAACATGCCATGTACTTTCACATGTCCATGCTTTGGATAGGTTGTTCCCTCTCCCTAAAATGCCATTCCTAACCTTTTTGTCCAGGCAAATGCTGTTTTCTTTTTATTGTGTGTGAATTTAACTATGAAGGCAATGCTGATGATAAAGTATTTAAACAATGTAGATATTTATATAGTTAAAAAAGAAAGAAAATCTGCCTCTTTGTAAAATTCATTTTTCCTTCCCATAGGTAACTTCTGCTAACAGTTTGGTACATATTGTACAAGATGAGTTACTCCATGTTAACATGTATGTATGTATATAAATGCAGGAAACCAACATGTCATTGATAACTCTTTTCCTTTCTTTTTCCTTTAATCATTCATCAAATCTTACTGACTTTAACTTTTAGAATCTGTCTCCTAATTTCCGTCGTTCCAGCCACCCTGATCCAGCCTACCATTTTCCTCTGAGGCTTCTGAAGTAGCCTCTTAATTCCCATCGGTGCCTTTCACACTCCCTCTGGTCACCTACCCCACTCATTCTCCAGACAGCAACTAGAGTCATCCTTTTAAAATTGCCGGTTAAAGATTTTCCATTTACTTCTTATTCTGTTCTTATGAGTGTACTAAAATATATTAATTCTGACCTAGGAACCCCTGAGGGATCTGGTCCTTAATTCTTCTCTTGTTTTCTGTGCTTTACCCTCACTGGTTTGTTTTCTTCTCCTTAAATCTGTCGGGTTTTCTCCTTTTAAAGATCCTTTTACCAGATATTTTTTTCCCTAAAGGTATGGAAACCTTCATGTCTGTAAACTTATTCTTCTGTATAGATAAGTTTTAAATCAGGTAAGGCTCTTAAGAGTTTATGTGGACGGCTCGGCACCTGTGGCTCAACCGGCTAAGGCGCCAGCCATGTACACCTAAGCTTGCAGGTTCGAATCCAGGCCCAGCCCGCCAAACAACAATGACGGCTACAAACAAAAAATGGCCGGGCGTTGTGGCGGGTGCCTGCAGTCCCAGCTACTTGGGAGGCGGAGGCAAGAGACTTGCTCGAGCCCAGGAATTGGAGGTTGCTGTGAGCTGTGATGCTAGTGCACTCTATCCAGGGTGACGGCTTGAGGCTCTGTCTCAAGAAAAAAAAAAAAGTTTATGTGGACAATTTACATTGTCAGTATTGGTCATAACTTCAGTCATTATGCTGTAGAATGTAAGAGCTTAGCTTATGTAAGAATTATCCAAAAAACATCTTTAAGGTTTTGATATTGCTAATTTATAAACTGCAATA
>CAUYRH010057360.1:0-21575 GCA_963574655.1 Perodicticus potto
CAAGGTTGTTTAATTTCCATCCCTTTGTGTGGGATTGAACGTTTTTGTTGGAGTTGAGTTCCACCTTTAGTGCCTTGTGGTCGGAGGAGATGCAAGGTAAAATTTCAATTCTTTTGATTCTGTTGAGGTTTGTTTTGTGTCCTAGGATATGATCAATTTTAGATAATGTTCCATGGGGTGATGAGAAGAATGTATATTCTTTATCTTTGAGATGGAGTGTTCTATATAGGTCTATCAAGCACAGTTGTTCTAGGGTCTCATTTAAGTCCCTTATATCTTTGCTTAATTTCTGTTTAGAGGAGCTGATCAGTGCTGTAAGAGGAGTATTAAAGTCCCCTGTTATTATGGTATTATAGGATATCATATTGCTCAGACTGAGTAAGGTCTGTTTCAAGATCTGGGAGCATTTAAATTGAATGCATAAATATTTAGAATTGAAATGTCTTCTTGTTGTATTTTTCCCTTGACTAACATAAAGTGACAATCTTTGTCTTTTTTGAGTTTAGTTGCTTTAAATCCACATGTATCTGAAAATAAGATTGCAACTCCTCTTTTCTTCTGAATTCCATTGGCCTGAAAAATTGTCTTCCAACCCTTAACTCTGAGTTTTAATTTGTCTTTTGAAACTAGGTGTGTTTCTGCAGACAGCAAATGGATGGCTTGTGTTTTCTAATCCACTCAGCCAATCTATGCCTCTTCAGTGAGGAATTCAAGCCATTAACATTTATTGAGATAATTAATAAGTGTGGTAGTGTTCTATTCATCTTATTTTGTGAGAGTCCATTGCTTAGTTTTGTCTTTTGCATCATTGTGGAAGTTAGGTTCTGTCCTTTAATTTCTGAGTTCTTACTTTGCTGTTGATCCACTGTGATGGTCAGTATGCAGAAAAGGTTGAAGTATTTCCTGTAGAGCTGGTCTTGTTGTGGCGAATTTCCTCAATGTTTGTATATCAGTAAATGATTTGATTTCTCCATCAATTTTAAAGCTTAGCTTGGCAGGATATAGAATTCTGGGCTGGAAATTGTTCTGTTTAAGTAGATTAAAGGTCGATGACCATTGTCTTCTTGCCTGGAAAGTTTCACTAGAAAAGTGTGCAGTCACCCTGATGGATTTGCCCCTGTAGGTCAACTGGCACTTACTCCTGCAACTTGAGGAATCTTTTCTTTTGTCTTGACTTTGGACAGGTTCATCACAATGTGTCTTGGAGAAACTCAGTTAGAGTTGAGGCAACCTGGGGTCTGATATCCCTCTGAAAGGAGTGTGTCAGAATCTTTGGTGATATTTGGGAAATTTTCATTTATAATATTCTCTAGTATGGCTTCCATTCTCCAGGGGCATTCTTCTTCCCCTTCTGGGATACCTATAACTCATATGTTTGAACACTTTATAAAGTCCCATAATTCTGTCAGTGAACATTCTGCTTTCTCTCTCTTCTTTTCTGCCTCTTTAACTATCTGAGTTATCTCAAGAGCTTTGTCCTCTACCTCTGAGATTCTTTCTTCTGCATGGTCTAATCTGTTATTGATACTTTCTATTGCATCTTTAAGTTCCCTACTTACTGCTATTCCTTCAGCTCTGCCTATATCCTTTCTATATTCTTCATATTGTTCATCTATTATTGGATTCCGTTTTTGGATTTCCTTTTGGTTATTTTCCACTTTATCAGCAGTTTCCTTCATTGTTTCCATCATTTCCTTAATTGTTTTCATCATCTATATTCTAAATTCCCTTTCTGTCATTTCTAACATTTCTTTATAGGTGGAATCCTCTGCAATAGCTACCTCATAGCCCTTGTGGGGGTTGCTCTGGACTGGTTTTTCATGATGCCAGGAAGTTTTCTGCTGATTCTTGCTCATGAGTGATTTCTTTTGTCAGTTTCCTTGCCCTAATTTTCCTTTCACTTCCTCTTACTCTTTAAGTTACTGTGCCTCTGGACTAGGGTTTTGATGAATCCTTTTGGTACAGGACCAGAGGATGATAAGATTGAAGAGCAAAAAAGGAAAAAAGAAAGAAAAAAAGAGACAGGGGTGTGGGTAAAAGGGAATACTGACAAAAAGAAGAGAGGCCCTGAAAGAGGGAGACAGGAGCAATATAGGTGTACAGTAGGGTACTTTGACTCAACCTCAAAAACCCCCAACCTCTGTGGGTGCCGGGTTGGGTGGTTCCCTTGAGGTCAGGAGCTCTTTGCTAGCCTGTTCGAACACAGTACCCCACCTCCACCAAGTAGAGAGCAAAGGCAAAAATGCTATAAATCAAACCAAAACAAGCAAACAGAAAACTTTATGGGATAAAATTGGGGGAAAAAACAAATGATAGGGGTAGAAACACTAGCAAAAATGAAGTTCTAATTGTTGAAAAAAGGCAACAATGGGAAATTGTATTTAAACTAGAAAAATAAAGAAAGAAAAGAAAGAGGAAAAAAAGAAAAGAAAAATCTATAGGGAAAATGTTGAAATTAAAAACAAAAACAAAAACAAAAAAGCAAAACCAAAAACAAAGAAGTATATATATCTCGCTGGATATTGTCTGGGCAACAGGTGATCTTCTGGGGTACGAGATGTGAATCACAGTGGTGGCACAGCTGCATGAGATGGAGACTGGAGGCCTCTGCTGATTTCCCAAACCCCACAGGGTGGAGAGCCTAACTCTCTCCTCCACCTGCTTAAAAGGCACTTTAAACTGCTAACCTTGGCTAAGCAGAAGCTTTCCCAGAAAAGCTCTTGTCACTGGGATCACTCCTGAAGTGGCTATCCACTTACCCAGTATGCCAAAATCGGTCTCACTCTATGTCCCTGAGGGCTAAGGCTGTTAGGTGTCTCAGTCCCGGCCTTTAGACTGCTCAGTCACTAGATTATTCGCTCCTTCTCGATCCTTGCTCTGCGACCCTGAGAGTAGAGCTTGCTGGGGCAGTTCTCCCACAATGACTCTGTGGCCCACAGCCAAACACTATTAACTCCGTCTGGCTCAGCGGCTCAGTCTTGGGCCCTAGACAACGCTTAAAGTCCTCTGCACTCTTGCCCAAGTTCTCCTAAGGTAGTTCAACTGAGTGCCAAGTCCAAAAAAACCAAAACAGCTCACAGGTAAGGCCTTTCCAGTTTGCAATCTCACTGTTGCTGTACTTACAGCTGCCAGCGGGATTAGACCGAATGAACACAGGCAAACACTTGCCAGTTCTCCACTGCTTTTGTCCTCTTCATGGGGTCCAGAAGTCTCATGCTGACTCCCTGTGTCCCCAAAGGGATGTTACTGGGCAGATCCCACCAGCGAGAGATGCCTGGACTCTTCTCTCCCCAGACTCACCGTGCCCAGTTGCAAGGAAGCTGTTATTGGGCTGCAATCTTGCTCCTCCCTCCAGAACTGGTTTTTTTTTTTTTTTTTTTTTTTAGACAGAGTCCTACTTTGTCACCCTGGTAGACTGCAGAGGCTTCACAGCTCACAGCAACCTCAAACTCTTGGGCTTAAGTGATTCCCTTGCCTCAGCCTCCCAAGTAGCTGGGACTACAGGCACCTGCCACAACACTCGGCTCTTTTTTTAGAGATGAGGTCTCTCCCTGTGGCTCAGGCTGGTCTCGAACTCCTCCCCAGGTCCCTGTTTTGCTATTACTAATTAGCAAATGTTGGTAGAGAAGGTGTTCTGGACAGGAAAGCTGAGACTCCTGGGAAAGAGCCTGCACGGGAGGGAACAGAGACTATATAACACTTGTCTCTGCCCATCATCCTTCTACTTATGGTTCCCACCCACTTGAAAAGAATGAGTTACAGGACATCTTGGTGTCTAACAGGCAGCTGCTGGCCCAAAGTGCCATTAAAATTTTAAAAGGGGGGAAAAATGACACAATGTTTGTCCTAGAATTCTAGGTGAGTCCTAAAATGTAAAAATGCACCACCTCTATAGGCAGGGCAGTCAGGCAATGGCAGAAGTAACAGGCAGTGGAGAGTCAGTCAGAGTCAAAGACAGCAAGAGGAGCGGCTAGGGCCAGAAGAGACTCAGAGCGAACATCCCTGGAGAGTCACTAAGGAAGGCCCAAGTGGGCCCAGGGTGTAGCACAGTGCAGATGCCCAAAAGTTGCATTGCAGGATGGCCTGGCCTCCGAGCAGCACCTGCATTTTATACTGCACAGCCTTGCAGAGGGTGCCCACCAAAGCTCTTCTTAGAGCTGGCATCACATCATTTAGAATGTTCCTCTGGTTGTTGTACATAGAGCTAAGAATATATAAACACTGTCAATTCTCTTTATTCTTGGTGGTTATGTTCTATAAAATCATCGTGACGGACCACAGAATCAGAATGCTGAGCCCTTGCTCCTAGAGGAAATGCAGGGTTAGGTGCCTGTGAGTCACCAGCCAAGCGATACATAGCTTTGTTTTATGTGTGTTTCTGTTCATCGTTGACGTGCTAACGATGAACTCACAGACAACAGTTCAGTCACTTACGCCTAATGGAAGCTTCCCTAACGCACTACTTTCTCCGTAAGGCATACCACAGCCTCCTCTGCCTAGAAACACCAGACAGCACCTCCATGCTACACTTGGGGGTCATCTAAATAGCAAAATACCAAGAAAAAGCACAAAAATGCAAAACGTATGGCATTAAACAGATCATGAAAAGGACATCTGCCTACAATATGAGAGCTGAAACTGGAAGGCTGAGAATGTAGCCTTATTCAAACACATCTTGGAACTCGCACCTCAGGGGACTCATATTTCTCCCCACTCTGCCCACATCCGTCAATGACACTGAAAGTGTCGTGAGTGTTGCTTGTGGAGTTAGGAGTAAATCTCAGTGAGTGGGCAAACTCACAAGTAAGGAATCCACGAAAAATGAGGCTCAACTGTACTAATAAATTAAGCTCTCTTGATTTCCAAAGGAGGAATAACAAAAAAAAAAAGTTATGTGCTAAGAAAATATAAAAAGAAGGGAAAAAAGAATCACAACATACACCCAGAAATATACCTTTGGTATTTCTGAGAAAAAATACCACATTCTGGTCCAGAAACAGCTCAGGGACAGGAGTACACAGCACATGGAGGTAGGTCCTTTCCACGATGTGCTTCACAAGTCTCTGAAACGCAGGAAACAAACCTGTCATTCTGGAGAATACATTTGTTCATCCAAAGAACCTAATATTCAAGTACACCCATGCAGCCACAGCCACACAGCAGGTACTCAGGGATCACAACACAGGGATGAGATGCACACAGACTCTGCCCTCTTAACCTGACTCCCCTGCGGACTGGCCAGCAAAGCCACCTCTGAATAAACTGACTAGAAAAAGTCCAGATGGACCTTCACTAGGCCATACCCTGCAACAAACCAGGTGTAAACTTTGTTTTGGGTGGAGAAAACATACTGATGAAGCAATCAAGTGCAATCTCATTAGGTACAGGCCTGGCTGAATGCTTACATCCCAGCCTTAAACTTCACCCTTGGGATTTTTGCAATAAAGTGTTCACTCAGCAAGCCTGGGTTGCACATTCTCTAAGGCAGTGGTTCTCAACCTTCCTAATGCTGTGGCCCTTTAATATAGTACCTGTGGGTCGCGACCCACAGGTTGAAAACCGCTGCTCTAAGGTCTCCAGACCTGGTCTTTGACTGATTCCTGGGTGGCAGCGTCTAAGTTTCTGGAATGTCCTGCCTGATGTGAGTGTCTTCGTATACCTGCAATCTTGGGCTAAGTCAGACAGTTCGTGCTAACCATGAGATTTGTGGTGCATGCCTGTTTTTGTTGGCCGGGAGGCCTGGTCAGGCTGTTTCAGTTTGACCTCCCAGGTGGTGGTGGGGCTGGATCCTGGGGGTAACTGAGTAACTGAGGTCAGTCATGTGGACCTCCATGACTACGTGTCTGTCCTTCAATAAAAATCCTCGACACTGAGGTTTAAGGGAGCTTCTCTGGCTGGCAGCACTCCGTGCACTTTGTCACACATTAGTTACTGGGAGAACTGAGCACTATGCGTGAAGCTTCATTGGGAGAGGACAACTGGAAGCTCACTCCTGCTTCCTCCTGGATTCTGCCCTGTGCATCTTTTCCTTTGCTGATCTTAACTTATATTCTTTCACTGGAATAAACTGGAACAGTGAATATAACAGCTTTCCTGGGTCCTGTAAGTCCTTGTAGCCAGTCACTGAACCTTAGGGTGGTCAGGAGAACCCTTAGCATAGGATTCTACAATCCCCATTCCAGTATGATGAATACCCTGGATGGCCTGTGTCCATTATCCTGACTCCCCAGCAGGCAGCACCACCCCAAAAGTGAGGACTAAGAGCCATGCATACTTTGGTGTAGAGTTGTTCTGAAAAGTCTCTGTCTATTTCCTCATTCTCTATGCCAACTGAAGATTGACGGACGGAACCACTTTTCCGCTGGAAAATCTTAGCTGTAAAACATTATTCAAAGTGTAAGATGAAATCATCAGAAAATTAGGTTTCCTGTCATCAAGACCAGGCCTACTTTTTATGTAACAGTATACGTGATTCAAAAGGCATGTTATCACATAGCCATACAGACAATTTTAACAAATGAATCCTATCATAGCCTTGACTTCCATTATAATTGAAGAAAGGCAGGCTGCATTTTTCACAGGTCGTCCATCAGAAATTGTGTGAGTATGCGGTTTTCCAGCTACAGTGTGCAATACATGACTTTTCTGAGATGTTTAATTAAAAATGAATTTATCATTAAGATGAAAATTATAGCTAACATGTACACATTTATGCCTTTTTCACTATGAGATTCAAAAACTCCTGAGGGACAGAAAGAAAAGTAGTCTAAATACAATAAAATGATTGCATCTCTCTCAATGTAGACTTGCAAACCTCAAAGAGCAACCAGCAAGTCAGGGGATGACAGAGAAGCATGCCTTCCCTGGTGCAAAGTCAGTATGGAATCAACTCCACATAGGGGGTCTGAATCCTCTCTGCTATTGGTTTTCTCATCCATAAAACAGGACAGTAGCAACTAGTGGCAGATTCTGGAAAAGTTGATCATGGCAGATTAAGGATTAATCAAAAGTTGATCATGGCAGATTAGCCCAACATGCTGGCTAGTAGGACAAATAGTCCAGAGAAGGCCACATTTTTTAGGGCACCAGCAATAAACTACAGTAAAAAATACACTTATGAATGTATTTAATGCCAGGTAGAGATGGTTAAAATGGTAAGTTTCATGTTATAGCTATTTTACCACAATAAAAAGAACATTTAAATGTTAATTAATTTACTCTGTGGGAAAGAAATTCCCTGACCGGTCCCACCTAAGTCTTTCCTGTTCACAGATTTAGTGGTGCCAAGAACTTCTTCCTGGGAGTCCCTCCACAGACAACCCCTGTGGCCCTCCCTAAGTACTGTCTGCCTTACCAAAATCCTCGTTAAGAATGACTATCCTTATTCCCAAACTTGTATTCCCCTCCCTACTCCAAGCTTTGCTACTTGTGGGAACTTAACAATTTGCTTAAAAATAAATTCTTCTGAAAACATAAAGATACCTGGGGAGACACTACATACTGCCAACATCCTTTTCCCTCTGGTCTTCAAGCATTTAGCATGAGGTGGGGTCTAACTTACAGCCTCTGCTTTTTGTCAGAGAAGATGAAATCTGAGACAAATGGGGCACAAGGAGGCTGTTCTGCTCTGCTGACAACACAGAGGTACAGAGTTTCTCAATCTTAGCACTACTGAGACTTAGGGCTGGATCATTTCTTGTGGTGGGGACCGTCCTGTACATTGTAGGGTACCCAGCAGCCTCCCTGTCCTCTCCCCACTAGATGCCAGTAGCACCATCCCTCCAGTTGTGATAACCAAAAATGTCTCCAGACATTTTCCTTTGTCTCCTTGGCAAGGGACAAAATCTCCTCCTGTCAAAAACCCCTAGTATAGAAAGATGGGTCAAAGCATGTCACCACCACAGCAGAAATAATTCCAGGCCTATGAAGGATCAAGAATGTCAGCTACGACTGCATGTACTCACAGCAGCCCCTCTGGTTCAGATGTCTCAACCCACTATCAGTGAGATCCTTGCCTTAAAAATTAAGCGTGCCTTGGAGATTCCCTAAAAAAAAATGGCCTCTGTAGTTTGTGCAACGGGAAGCCGGCTCTACAAAAGACAGCACACAGCACGTGCTCGGCATCAGGCAGACACTGCGTGGAAACAGGTGTTATGTTATGCACTACACCGAGCTGAACAGTGTCCCCTCCAAAGTACATCCGCAGCGTGTGACCTTATTTGGAAATGAGGTCTTTACGGCTATCACTAGTTAAGACAAGGCCACACTGGATTGGGGTGGGCCCTAAATCCAATATGACTGGTGTCTTGTGTAAAAGGAAAAAGTAGGCGATGGCCACGTGACAACAGAGGCACAGGCTGCAGTGATGCCCCTGTGAGCCAAGGACATCAGCAGCCACCAGAGGAAGCAAGGTCCTGGTAACACCTTGATTTTGAACTTCTGGCCTCCAGAACTGTGAGAGAATGAATTTCTGTTGTTTTCAGCCCTCAAGACCATGGTGATTTGTGAAAACAGACCTGGAAACTATTATGTGTGTCTATAAACACCAGCAAGAGCAGGAACTGCGTCTAGTGTGGCAGGTGAACACCCAACACCCAGAGAAGGATCTCTCTGTTCTCCCCGCCCCATACCCCTCTGGCTGCCACACCTGGCACTTTATCCGTGGACTCCATTTTTTGAGAATCAGTTTCTTCTTCCTCTTCAGAGCCAAGAAGTGGTTCATCTTTATAGCCACACACATAGAAAGAAAAATACAAAACATAATTTTTCACTGCAAGAAATACCCGATGTGTTTGCTTTCTGTGGAGCTAAGGGGTTCGGGTGTGGGCCACTGGAGACCCACGCATGTTATAGTCACACAGAAAGACCAGGTACTGTGGCAAGCTTTCGGTGACAGCAAGGAAGGTTCACGCAAGTTCAGCCAAGAGATGAAGGACGGGAGAAAAATCAGTTACCACCAGCCCAGGGGAATGACCAAGAAGCATAAAAAAAAGGCTTGTGGTCACGCAATGTTATGAATGTATTTAATTACCCTGAGCTGTACACTTAACAACGGTGAAGATGGTAAAATGTGTCCTTTGTGTATGTATCATAATGAAAAAACTACAAGGAAAAAGGAGGCTCACCTCCACTAACAGTTATATAAGTATCAATGTAATTTAGAATCAGGTTGTGCATCTGCTCTTCATCCATGTGACTGGCAAAAGTCTAAAAATTTGGCCAGACACAGTGGCTCACACCTATAATCTTAGCACTCTGGGAGGCCAAAGTGGGTGGATTACTTGAGCCCAAGAGTTTGAGGTTGTGGTGAGCTATTACGCCATAGCACTCCACCCAGGGCAACACAGTGAAACTCTCTCTCAAAAAAAAAAAAGTTTAATAATAATAATAAGGCAGGTGCGGTGGCTCACACCTGTAATCCTAGCATTCTGGAGGCCAAGACAAGTGGTTTGCTTGAGCTCAGGAGTTCAAGACTATCCTGAGCAAGAGCAAGACCTTGTCTCTAAAAAATAGCTGGGTGCTGTGGCAGGCGCCTGTAGTCCCAGCTACTTGAGAAGCTGAGACAAGAGAATTGCTTGAGCCCAAGAGTTTGAGGCTGCTATGAGCTATGATGCCACGACACTCTACCAAGGGTGACAAAGTGAGACTCTGTCTCATAAAATGATAACGATAATAACAACGACCTAAAAATCTGACAATATCCAATGTCAGCAAGGCTATTGAACAACAGGTACCTCACTCGCCATCGCTGGGGTGATAAGCAGGGCCTCTCTGGGGGACAGTTCAGCAGGATCTGCCCTATCCAAATTATAATTATGCACACTTACTACAGGACCAATTCCACTTTTAGAAACCTATCCTAGAGAAACACACAAAATGTGTAAAAATAGATGGATATCATTACATTGTTTGTAGAATAAAATACTCTGAAAAGCTAAATATCAATTAACTGGGGAATGGGTAAATCAAATATGGTACATGTGTGCATTTAAAAGCCATAGAGCTAGGTAGACCTATAGGTACTAACATGAACAAATCTCCAAGATTTGTTGGGGAGAGAAGTCACAGAATAATATGTATAGTATGGTTTTTTGTTTTCTTTTGTTTTTTGAGACAGAGTCTCACTATGTCGCCCTCGTTAGAGTGCTGTGGCTTCACAGTTCATAGCAACCTCCAACTCTTGGGCTTAAGCGATTCTCTTGCCTCAGCCTCCCAAGTAGCTGGGACTACAGGCGCCTGCCACAACACCCAGCTATTTTTGTTGCTGTTGTTGCAGTTGACATTGTTGTTTTAGTTGGCCAGGGCCAGGTTCGAACCTGCCACCCTTGGTGTATATGGCTGGTGCCATGACCACTGTGCTACGGGCACTGAGCCTATTAGTGTATTTTTGTATCCACAATTTCACTTGGTGCTAATAAAAGAGCCTAAATTCAAGGTCCTGTTATAATGTAATGTCCAGGCCAAGGGAACTGCCCAGGGTAACAGAGAAAAAGACTAGAAGGTTAGATTCCAAATGGTTATCATAAGGTCATCTCTCTGGGTACAACTAGCAATTTGTCATTGTTTATTTGTGGTTTGGGGTTTCTTTACAATGAATACCTGTGTTATTTTGTGCAAGTAAAATAATTTATATTTAAAATAAAAGAATGTGGCCAGGCATGGTGGCTCATGCCTCTTATCTCATCATTTTGGGAAACCAAGGCGGAAGGATCACCTGAACCTAGGAATTTGAGGCCAACCTGGGCAATGCAGCAAGATCCTATCTCTAAAAAGAATTATAAAAATTAATGGAGTGTGGTAGCGCACACCTATTGTTTCAGCCACTCAGGCCCAGGGAGTTCAAGGTTACAATGTTCTGTGATTGTACCACTGCATTCCAGCCTGGGCAATAGAGCAAAACTCTGTCTCTAAAAATTATCTGAATAAATGTATCTAGTACCTTACAAAAAAAGTATACCTAGTGCCAGGCACAGTGACTCATGCCTATAATCCTGGTACTCTGGGAGGTTGAGGCAGGTAGATCACCTGAGCTCAGGAGTTTGAGACCAGCCTGAGCAAGAGCCAGACCCCATCACTAAAAATCTAGCCAGGCACCTGTAGTCCCAGCTACTCGGGAGGCTGAGGCAAGAGGATCACTTGACCCCAGAAGTTTGATGTTGCTGTGAGCTATAATGTCATGGCACTCTACCAAAGGTGATAAGGTGAGTGTCTCAAAAAAAAAAAAAAAAAAAAAAAAAAGGGCGGTGCCTCTGGCTCGGTGGGTAGGGCGCCAGCCCCACATACCGAGGGTGTCAGGTTCAAACCCGGCCCGACCAAACTGCAACAAAAAAAATAGCCGGGCGTTGTGGCGGCGCCTGTAGTCCCAACTACTGGGGAGGTTGAGGCAAGAGAATCACCTAAGCCCAAGAGCTGGAGGTTGCTGTGAGCTGTGTGACGCCACGGCACTCTACCGAGGGCGATAAAGTGCGACTGTGTCTCTACAAAAAAAAAAAAAAAAAAAAGAGTATGCCTGGCTCCACAACCCCACCTGTGAGAGGCCCAGTGTGGGCTCCCTAAGTGGCAGGAGTTCAGGACAGCAGTCTCCACGCTGCCACAGGGAGGTGACTTTTCCCACCTCCTCCCTGGCATGTTCCCACTTGGGCAGCCCGCTGGGTCCTGCCTCCTCCTTCAACCCTGTGCTCCCCTCATCTGTCCTCAGCCTTTCAACATGGGCAGGCCTACCCTTTGGGATGAGAACCCAACTCCACAGAGGGTCTGAGCACCCAGTCACCGTCGCTTTTTTTGCATTAAAGATGCTGACTTATTCAACACAGACATCTGAAATTACGGTAATTTTTAAAACCCTTGTTTTGGCGTTACCTCACTTTTTATCATGCATAGTATCAGAGCCTCCAGGTAGAAAGGGATTGCTCTTCTGCCCCTCCCTGAGACTCGGCGAGCACCAAAGGCAGTGTGAGCGCCTGGGCCTCTCCCGCCGGCATCTGGGCAGGTTGTACCCGGCCACTTGGTGCACAGGACGGCGAATCCCGCCGCCCACGTGGCCTTGGGCGGGTTCCTTGACCCTCTCCGTGCCAGTCTGCTCGTACACCCGCCCCACAGGACACCTGAGTAGACACAAGCGCGCGGACCTGCGGCTGCCGCAGGGTGAGAGCTAAGCAGGAGCTGGCTGTGGGTTTCACGCAAGGTCTCCCGGAGAGCAGGGACGGCTGTGAGCCGAGTCACGTGTCGGCGACAGGCTCGGCGGAGGCACCTGCTCGGCGGGAGGGGCGCGGGGCTGGCAGGGCGGGCTCACCGATCTCCACCTCCTCCTCCTCCGGCACCACCGTGCGGTAGAAGAAGAGCGTCAGGGCGCCCTCCTCCTCGCTCGCCTGGTTGAGGAAGTGCAGAATGTCGTCCTCCGCCTCGCCGTCGTCCCGGTTCAGCAGCTCCTCAAAGAGCTGGGGGTCGGTGAGGCCGAAGGCGGTGTACACGCGGTCGCGCATCCACAGCACCCGCAGGTCGTCCATGGCGCGGCGCCGGGCCGAGGGAGCCGGGGGCCAGCCGGGCGTCCGTGACAACGGCGGCCCTAACTACGGGCGCCCCGGCAACGGCCTCCGGCGCGCCCCGCCACCCACGCCCGCGCCCGGCCGCCGCTGCAGCCCGGGGCGCACGGCCGTAGGCCCCCCGGCCGGCAGGGCGCATGCCCACCCTGCGGATGGGGGCGCTCAGGCGGGGGAGGGGCGGCAGGGACAGGGTGGACGGCCAGGCGGAGCTCGCAGCCTCAGCCCTCCGCGACTGTGCGGCGAAGGGCGACGGCGGAGTGAGGGGACCAGCTCCTCGGGGGCAGGGACGAAGGAGCAGAGTTCTTTGGCTTTGTGGTCGAGCGAAAGCATAATAAAGAAGAACGCCCGTTTTAAAAAATATAGCTATATTTATTTGTCATTATAAAAGGAAGGCCAATACTGATAGGAAGATGCAAATTTGTCCTTTCATGCGTTTGAGAAGCAAAAAACTTACTTGTTCACTGTCACTTCCCCTCACAAGAGTTGAGCACCTAGATTACTAGGCGGACGCTTCAAACCTAACCTTGTTAGATTTTCCCATCCAGGAAAAAGTGGAATGTTCTAAGCATTTCTTAAAATTCTAAACCAAAATTCAGCATTAATGGCCTCACTGTAGGAAAAATATTTCTCTAAATTGCCTTATTTCCATCATCTTGAATTAGGATTTCTTAAGAACCTTCTTGGGCATAGTCCATATGGCATGCAAGCAAACCTGGCTTTACTTTTTTAACAGAGAAATTTGTTTTAAAATGCAGGCTGCAGAACAGGTGTAGACGTTATTTTTGTTTTTGCTTTCCAAAATGAATCAGACTCTAAAATGGCTGAATATTTACTTCATAAACATAGTAAGAGTAACCTATGCTATATATTCCATGCCTTATTAAACTACTGCAGACTGACTATTGAGACCAGAGTGTTGTTACAAAATACCCATTCCAGAAAGGAAGACAGCAGCGTTCAGGGAAAGAAGAGTCTTTCCAAGTCCTGTTGATGATAGCAAATCTCCAGGGCTTACCACAATCCAGGGCCCTTTGTAGTCCTTAACTAACCAGACTCCTCCACTGCAAGCAAAGTCTCCATCCTAGCAGGATGAAATCAAATTCTACTTTACTGAAGAAATCCCTTGGGCTTTTATTTTAGGACTCCATTGACATATGGTAATAATCATCTGAATGAAAACTAAAAAATGTGGCTGTCATGACATTTATCTTTAAGACAATAAAGAGATATTTAGTGTCATCCAAACATCTGTTTTTCCTCTGAATATTTGCTATCAAGGGAATCAAGAGTATCTTAAAAATTGTCTGCATAATAGGTTCTAGCAAATTGCTTAATAACAATCAAAACACAGTAACCACTCTGATAGCATGATGTCAGAGCCAATTGAGTTATAAAGAAATAAAACTTCCCCTGGTGGATATGATACCATATCAACCTATATTTCCATAGAGTTCTTTCATAAAAGTTAGGATGATTACATAACCATTACATAGATTTCAAATGAAAAAGGATTCTTCACCCTTTGCGTTCATTCTGTGATAAGAGGTGTTTTTTTTGTTTTTGTTTTGTTTTGTTTTTTGAGACAGAGCCTCAAGCTGTCGCCCTGGGTAGAGTGCTGTGCCATCACAGCTCACAGCAACCTCCAACTCCTGGGCTCAAGGGATTCTCCTGCTTCCGCCTCCCAAGGAGCTGGGACTACAGGCGCCCACAACACCTAGCTATTTTTTGATTGCAGCCGTCATTGTTGTTTGGTGGGCTCTGGCTGGATTCAAACTCACCAGCTCAGGTGCCGAGCCCTGACAAGAGGTGTTAATTAGAATTTTTTTTTTTTTTCTGAGACAGAGTCTCACTTTGTCACCCTCAGTAGAGTGCCGTGGCATCACAGCTCACAGCAACCTCCAACTCTAGGGCTTAAGCGATTCTCTTGCCTCAGCCTCCCAAGTAGCTGGGACTACAGGCGCCCGCCACAATGCCCAGCCAGTTAATTAAAATTTAAAAGTGGCACCCATGATAATTACCAGGAGGGAAGAGATTCAGCAGACACTGTGTCCCTTGTTTACTAATCAGCTAATAACGTCCTGAATCAGAAGTCTTGGGATTCCTAGGGATGAAGTCGTTCCTACTATTTTTATGACAGATCCTTGGAATAAAGTAACCTAATTACAACTTATGGGGAACATCAGCTGTAGGTAAAAAACTTCGAAATCTGAACAGCATTGCTTGGATTTAATATTCCCCCCACAGAAGTGTCTAACATTATACCTTTCTGGGAAAACTTAACTTTGACAGCAAATTCATTTTAAGGAGTTTCATCAGCATTGTTTTGTGTTTGATAATATTAATTAACATGAAGGACAAAAAGCAGGGAATGCAAACTGGCCTTGGTTACCTCTCATCAAGTAGCAGCATAGAATCTTCACCATAATTAAGAAGGTTGAATTTTATTTTATTTTATTTTATTTTTTTTTTTTTGAGACAGAGTCTCAAGCTGTCACCCTGGATAGAGTGCTATGGCATCACAGCTCACAGCAACCAATTCCTGGGCTCAAGCGAGTCTCCTGCCTCTGCCTCTCAAGTAACTGGGACTATAGGCGCCCGCCACAATGCCTGGCCATTTTTTTTAGGATGCAGCCACCATTGTTGTTTGACGGGCCCAGGCTGGAGTCGAACCTGCCAGCTCAGGTGTACGTGGCTGGCGCCTTAGCTAGTTGAGCCACAGGCACTGAGCCAGAAGGTTGAATTTTAGAGTCAAAGTTAGGTGGGCAGATGTTCAGTTCAGGCCTCTCAGCCAATGAGCCTTGAAATCCTTTGCAAAGATCTACTTCAATTCAGTGCTACCAAAATGGTGCTTGTCATGAAAGTATCAAATTCTCTACAACTAAGCATGATGAAGGAGTATGGAGGCAGACAGACCTTTAATGTGTGGTACTCTAAATTTTAAGAAAGAGAAAATAATTATCTCAGATCAATAAAAGCAAAGTATGAAAAATTAACATGATTTACAAGATTACAATATAGATCAAACTGTTCAATAGGGCTGACTCAAATTCACAAAAAACTAAATGTCGAGTGAACAAATTTAAACTAAGGTTTATAAATTAATGGCTTAGTAAGATTTAGTTTTCAACTGATCTAGATAGTGTCTGAAGGTTAAATTAACTCGAAATACCTTTATCAGACCTTTATTTAGAAATAGTCTAAAAATAAAAAATTATAATTACACTGTTCTCAAGGATAAGTGCAATCTCTTTGTGGTAAAATATCTTAATTCATATTTTGTTATAAAAAATATACAAAATACTACTTATTACCCTTCCTTCACTTGGTATAAACCCATGTGGTTCAGTAACATCAGCCAAGTTGGTCATTCAGTTCAAGTCATATTAATATTAGGTCTTCTACAATCAAACTGGGTTTTAAGGCTCAGTATACAATTTATCTTTCCAGACATACAATGGTATATTGGTTTTATGAAAGGGTAAGAGGATAAGAGTCTTTAAAAAATATACATATGGGATAGCCATTTGTGGTATATTATTTTATCCTATTTCCCTCCATTTTTAAAACAAGACAAAATTGTAGAAACAATCCTCTACTTGTAATTCTAGATAGCATATGATAAAAAAAGTTTGCATATTTTTTAATCAAGCAGAACAAATGTGGACTTTTGCTTAGCCATCATTAATTTTTTTAAAACCATGCTAATTTAAGCAGTTGGAAAATATTATCTGACAACTTCAGGTAACAGAGTAACTCTTTTCTTTTTTAATAAAGTTTAAAGGAATCAGGTATCTAAGACCATTTTTTTAATTAGCCATTTGAAACTGGCTTCTCTCCTCCATTCTATCTTTTAAAAAACAACTTTAACATAACATTTGACAAAAGCTTATATTTGCTTATCATAAAAACCAAAGGACATTTATATACCTGAAATTGGTAAACTATACAAAATATTTAACATATGAAGAAGAGGTATATCTTACAGAATTATTTGGCTATATCATAAGGCAATCAATGAAGATGGAATCTTTCCTATCAGAAATTGAGATAAGTGAAATTCTATAACATGATAATTCTCCATAAATCTGAAGGTCTGCTGGTTACAGCAGGATGATCATGCCACACTGTCATCCTTATTGAAGTTCGATGAAAGCAGACTGAATGAAAAGGGAACAAATTTGGTGCCTGCACCAACGTAGAATTTGTTCTGAAATTCTACCCTAAAAAAAGAAAATCCATGTATTAATGGAAAATTATGAAATAACATTCCTACTTTTCTTAAAACAACATTTATATGTTAAAAAAAACTCATGTGCTGAAACTGCTTCCTTCCCAAACATGCTCTAAGCACAAGTATTTTTACTTACATACCTCCTGCCCCTGCGTGCACTGTCCTAGTGTGTAACACAAACTTTCTCTAATGCATCATGCCACCTCTGCCACACTACCAGACATACAGAAGGCACATGCACAAGAACCTCTCTCTCCACTTAGGTAAGTGGCTACACAGAGGAGTAATCTGATATACACTGTAACACATAAGAAATACATAAGTATTTTGCAATAAGATAAAGCAATCTGTCAGACCCAAAGTGAATTAACAGTATAAAACCTACGTAATTATTCTGTAACCAAAAACTTGTAAGCATGAAGTAATAACAGTGGAAAAACAAAATAAAATTTTAACTCAGAAGATCTGAATATAGATCCCAATGGCAAGAAGAGAAAAATAAGCCTACCTTAAGCATCAGATATTTGTCTATATATTTTGGGGGGAGGGGTTATATTTTTTATTTATTTTTTATTTTTTTGACACATTATGTCACCCTCAGTAGAGTGCCATGGCATCATTGCTCACAGTAACCTCAAACTTTTGGGCTTAAGCAATTCTCTTGCCTCAGCCTCCCAAGTAGCTGGGACTACAGGCATCCACCATAAGGCCCAGCTGTTTTTTGAGGTAGTTGTCATTGTTGTTTAGCAGACCTGGGCCAGGTTTGAACTCGCCAGCTCCTGTGTATGTGGCCAGCACCCTAACCCCTGAGCTATGGGCACTGAGTCGGGTTATATTTTTTAAATAACAGTCTCAAAGCTAAATTTCAAACTCACCAATGGAGACGTATGGCGTGAAGAAATGCAGAAAGCCCTTCCATGATCAAAAGGATGAAAATTGTCAAAATTGCAAAGAGGGCGATCACTGGGAGCAGGAGCAGGACACCGTAAGTAGTGTCCACGCGAAGGCCCACACGCATGAGCATGGCCCACAGGACGTCAGATAGTTCTGGAAAGGAATTCAGTTTGCAGAGCTCACTTTCACTTACATTCAACTCTGAACTGTTATCCCATAAAATAATTTGCATACATCATATCTCATATGGAACCTGCCTCTCATGTAAAAGTTAACCAGCTGTTTAATTGTCTCGAACACTGAGGAAAACTTGGCATTCCAGAAATATCAAAGGCCCTCCTACTAACAGCAGATCTTGACCCAGATTAGGGTCGCATTAGTTCCGTCCAGAGCAGCAGTGGATCTGACAGTAACACATCGACCCTCACTGGCTTCAGTTACCTCCTCGGCAAAATGGAGATAATGGACCACAGGGGCCACTCCAGCCACAAAATTCCAGATCTTCCACTACGCTTCTAAAAATATCAGTGTAATTAAAAAAAAAAACAAAACCTCTCTCATCTGGCATTTTTCACGAGTTCAGGCCGTCCTTGCTGTGCGCAGTAGTACAGGAGCATGAACATGACCTCACGATCACCCTGTTCCCCAGCATCTTTTATCAACCAATGAGTGGGGAAAATTATGGTTGTTCTGTGGCCCTTGAATTTTCTGTCAGAACTTTAAAACTCTCCTAATGTTGGTTACAGGGAAATGAAAAAAAATACTAAATCTATCTTTAAAACATTAGAAGCACTAAGTATTAAGGCATTTTCTTAAAAAAAAAAAAAAACCTCATCACAGGTAGTTTGAATACTTGCTTTCTTCTTCTTGTAATAACTTGGCAATCTGAGTGACCTGATACATAGCACGTGTCTTTTCTAGTATGTGTCCAATTGCCATATTCTTTGCTAAGTTTGGATCTAGTCCAACACTGTACCCTTTGCAGCTTCAGCATCCTAGACCATCCCTTGGGCATCTTCACCGCCACCTTCCCCTCGCTCACATCAGTAAGCTGGGCTGCTCCAAACTGGCTGCAGAACTGGAGCCTCCCGAATGGAAGCGGCATTAGCATCCCCAAAGTCGGCTGTTCTATCACTGCACTGATGCTCTCTTTGAATTTCACTTCAAGCGTCATCACTTTTGGTGTCTCTGCTACATTTTCATCTTCGTTGGCCAATTTCCTCTTTTGATTAGCCATTTTTATAAAATGTCCTATGGGTTTGCCAGTGGACAATAAGGGTGACACCACCACACTCTCTGCTGTCTGCTTATGAGCTGAATACCAGATGCACAGTCAAATGCCAACACTTGGAAAGAAGAGAACATCACTTACATGATCTGCAGACTCAAGAACAAGCAGCACAGTGTGCACTTTTACACATGTACTCACAGATAGTAGACTGGTAACTGAAATTTGAGCTGTGCTGTTGGAGAACAGGTGTTATTTAACTAAACAGTGAAAACTAAAATTTATGCATTATTGGATCGCACAAAGACAGGAATGCCTATAATGAAAACTATTAATCACCATTGTTTTAGGACTTGATTAAAATAAATAAATATTCACACCTGGTAAGGCAGGACTGAGTAAAATGGCAGTGATAACAAAAACAGTAACAATAACTGCAGAGAGAAAATGAAAGTGTTTACACCAGAGGTTCTCAAGTCTTCTTAGTTCTCAAAGCCCCTCATGCCTCAGTGATTGTTTTTCTCAGCACCCCAGATCTGTGTATTCAGGAGTTAACAGCACAAGTTCCCACAATAACTCAAAGATGATATTGTTTCCCGGAAAAACTTAAAATTACCCCCATAGTGGCCGGGCGTGGTGACTCATGCCTGTAAATCCCAGCACTTAGAAGGCTGATGTGGGTGGATTGCCTGAGCTCATGAGTTTGAGAGCAGCTTGAGCAAGAGCAAGATCTCATCTCTAAAAAAGTCAGGCATGGTGGCGGGCACCTGTAGTCCCAGCTACTTGGGAGGCTGAGGCAAGAGAATCACTTGAGCCCAAGAGTTGGAGGTTGCTGTGAGCTGTGATGTCACAGCACTCTACCAAGGGCAACAAAATGAAACTCTGTCTCAAAAAAAAAAAAAAAAAATTACCCCCACAGTATCTCCCCTGAGCTCACTATGGCATGAGAGGGTGTCTCAACACAGAGTCTGGGGATGTAGGTCTGAGCCAAAACTTACGTGCATGAGCCAGACTGAGGGCCCAGAGCCTCAGGTAGGAGGCGGTGTTGGAGATGCAGCCAAGACAGTACTCGATGGAATGAATGACCTGCGTCATTAGTATCTCTCCAAAATTGAACTGAGCGAGAGAGAGCACACAGTATGTGTTAGATTCACTGCATTACACGCATACTTCCACACATTAAGTGTGTTCCACTTTCAAGATTACAATGAAAGAACTGCCTTCTGGAATACTGGTGCCAACACACGAGAGGGTAAGGAACAGAAATCTCAAGATCAAATTCTGCTCACCGCTCCACCACTTCCACTTCCACAACCACAGAGCTCACGACCCCAGCTCCTCACTCTCACCAGCCCCCCGCCATCCTCTGCCTCAGTTTCCCCTGTGTAAATGTAGGGACTAGAGGAGGCAGCATTGCCACAGCCCAGGACAACACCCTTAGAAGGCCTAGTGGTACTCTTGAACTGATGTCAGTATTACACAACCTATAAAGATAAAATGTATATTTACTAATGACAGTAAAAGGCTATTAATAACTCAGCTAGCTTAATAGATAAAAGAACTCTAAATACAGAGCCAAGAAGGGAAAACAGTGAAAAGGTTACAAAACACCAGGCAAAAAGACTCCAGGGATCTTTCCAGCTGTGCTTTCTGTTTTTCTATCATTCTGTAAGACCAAATATTAATTGTCCCACATTAAAACACTAAATTACAAAATGTTACTGTAAGAAATTTTATTTGGGCTGGGTGCGTGGCTCACGCCTGTAATCCTAGCACTCTGGGAGGCCAAGACAGGCTAATCACTTGCGCTCAGGAGTTCAAAACCAGCCTAACCAAAAGAGCAAGATCCTATTTCTACTAAAAAAAAAAAAAATAGAAAAACAGAGGCAAGAGGATCACTTGAGCCCAAAAGTTTGAGTTTTCTGTGAGGTATGATGATACCACAGTATTCTAACCAGGTGAGACTTTGTCTCAAAAAAAAAAAGAAAGAAAGAAAGAAAACCCACAAAACAAACCAAGGCCTCTTAGAATTAGAGATTCAGAAACTGTAATCATTCTGAAACCAACTCTACTTCTGTCCTGACATGAGCCAGTAGATCTCCCTTTGAAATGAGAGTAAACTGGGTCTCTATGTCTTGCAACTACAGAAAGTTCTGGGAATGGTGTGGTGGCCCGCATCCATAATCCTAGCACTCTGGGAGGCTGAGACAGGAGGACTGTTTGAGGGCAGAAGCCTAAGCCTAAGAGACCAGCCTAAGCAAGACTGAGATCCCATCTTTACAAAAAATAGAAATATTAGCCAAGTGTGGAGGCAGGCACCTACAGTCCCATTTACTGGGGAGTCTGAGGTTATAGTGAGCTATGATGATGACACTGCTTTCTAGCTGGAGCAACAGAGAAGACCTTGTCTCAAGTAAAAAACAATTTATGGGCTCAGCGCCTGTGGCTCAACAGGCTAAGGTGCCAGCCACGTACATCTGAGCTGGTGGGTTCGAATCCAACCTGGGCCCACCAAAGAACAACGACGGCTGCAACCAAAAAAATGGCTGGGCGTTGTGGCGGGCGCCTGTAGTCCCAGCTACTTGGGAGGCGGAGGCAGGAGACTCGCTTGAGCCCAGGAATTGGAGGTTGCTGTGAGCTGTGATGCCACGGCACTCTATCCAGGGTGACAGCTTGAGGC
>CAUYRH010057361.1:0-20184 GCA_963574655.1 Perodicticus potto
AATGGATTAACAAACTATGGTATATGTACACTATGGAATACTATTCCGCCATTAAAAAAAATGGAGACTTTACAGCCTTTGTATTAACCTGGATGGAAGTGGAACACATTATTCTTAGTAAAGCATCTCAAGAATGGAGAAGCATGAATCCCATGTACTCAAGTTTGATATGAGGACAATTAATGTCAATTATTGACACGGTGGGGGTGAGGGAAAGGGAGAGCAGAGAGAGAAAGAATGAGGGAGGGGTGGGGAAAGGAAGAGCAGAGAGAGGGAAGGAGCGAGGGGGGTGGGTCTTGGGGCCTTGGTGTGTGCCACACCTCTTGGGGGCAAAACACGATTGTAAGAGGGACTTTACCCAACAAATGCAACCAGTGTAACATGGTTTCTTGTACCCTCAATGAATCCCCAACAATAAAAAAATAAATAAATAAAAAATAAAAAATTTAATCAATAAATAGACTAAGCAACAGGATATAAAAAACAAAAAAACCTGTTAAAGCATTATAGGTTTACTATAAAAACTCAGCGATAAATAAGTATATGAAACATGTACCCTTATGAGACACATAGATTTATTATTTACTTTTCTGTTCAAATACATTCATTTTAATATCCTTTTTGTATATACAGTCTAGATCATGAGTTTGTTAGATAATCCAGATCTGTTATATATTCTTGTTATTTTCCTAACTCACCCATTCCCATCCCAAAACAATCAGATTCATTGTCATCATACTTATATTTTTTACTCAAGCATTTTTATTCTTTTATTCTTTTAAATTTATCATTGTTTCCCATTATGGCTATCATTTGGCTTGCAAAATCAGAAGGAATAATGAGCTCGTATACACTTTTCATAATGTAATATTTTGGCTTAATGACTTTCACTTTAAATATATTCAGAGTTGTTCTTCCTATATGTGTCTTTCAAACATGTTTGGTGTAGGAGTCCTGGGGCACTGAGGCTGCAGAAGTCTTATAAATTGGACATTGAAATGACTCATATATATCCTTTCTGATCAGGTTTTCCTTGGATCCTTCTGTTAATTTTAGTAGATTAATAAACTATATATTCAGCCCTAGTGAATGATCATTTTGTTCTTTAAATGTATTTCATTAAAACAAACCAAGAATAAAAAGAATAGTGAAGCTCTGTATCCATGTAAATTGAAGTGCCTCTATGTATGCAGTGTACGTATTTTTGCTTTTTATTTTCTATGTGTGGATAACGCTCTTCTCTTTCTGTGTTATCACATTCTTTTTTGCCCAGTGACTACCAGGTAATTGTTAACTTCAACACATCTAGTGGGCTAGTAAATGATATAGACTACTTATCTCATTACTTCTGACCATTGATATACAGTGTAAGATTATAGAAAAATTGATTAATAAGTGAATTCAGGTCTGTTGCTCAATTTCCCTTTAATTTGTCTTTATTTGGTACCCAATCTTATGTATGTATAGAAGGTTATATTTGAGTGGTTTAAAAATGTTCCACGTTGGCTGGGTGAAGTGGTGCGTGCTTGTAATCCTACCACTCTGGGAGGCTGAGGTGGGAGGATTGCTTGAGCTCATAAGTTCAAGACCAACCCGAGCAAGAATGGGACCCTAACTTTATCAAAAATAGAAAAAATTAGCTGGGCATGGTGACATATGCCTGTAGTCCTCACTACTCAGGAGGCTAGGAAGATTGTTTGAATCCATGAGTGTGGAGTCATAGTGAACGATGATGATACACTACACTCCCAGGTGACAGAGCAAGACTCTGTCTCAAAAAAAAAAAGTTTAAATAATTACATATTGAATATAGTAGATCTGATTATAGTTTAAATACCTGTGACATATAATTCCTATAAATTTAATTTAATTTAAAGTATATTTAACAATAACATGGTATAGATTAAACTACTGATTTTTTTCAGATTCCATCTTGAGTTTTTGTTTTAATTAAGCTCCTGAAATGTTCAAAATTCCATTGTGAGAAATAGTAATAGCTGTTAATTGGATTGATTCTTCTGGTGGGTTCCATTTAAGTCTTACACTGTGATGCTTCTGAGGCTAGAATTGTAAAATAGGACTTAGTCTTGACCTTTTCAAGACAGAACTCCTGTAGATAGATAGTTTACTTCATAACAACAGGATGTTTGTCCGATGGAGCTACCACACATTGGAAAACAGGTAAGAATATGGAAGCCAAACCCATTTGTTGCCATTACTGAGGGCAACTGAACAGGTTTTCTTTCAGATGGTAGGTTTGCAGCCACTTTCTTATAAAGAAGATAATGTTCTTTTTTTTTTTTTTTGAGACAGAGCCTCAAGCTGTCGCCCTGGGTAGAGTGTCGTGGTGTCACACCTCACAGCAACCTCAAACTCTTGGGCTTAAGTTATTCTCTTGCTTCAGCCTCCTGAGTAGCAGGGACTACAGGCACCCGCCACAATGCCCAGCTATTTTTTTGTTGCAATTTGGCCAGGGTCGGGTTCAAACCCACCACCCTCGGTATATGGGGCTGGTGCTCTACTCACTGAGCCACAGGCACTGCCCCTAGTTCACTGGATTCTTGCTTCTCCATTCTTATGATGCTTTACTAAGAAGAATGTATTCCACCTCCACCCAGGTTAATACAAAAGATGTAAAGTCTCCATCTTTTTTAGTGGCTGAATAGTATTCCGTGGTGTACATTTACCACAGCTTGTTAATCCATCCCTGGCTTGGTGGGCATTTAGGTTGTTTCCCCATTTTGGCAATTGTAAATTGAGCTGCGGTAAGCTTTTTTTTTTTTTTTTTGCCTAGACAAGAAACCCTATCCCCATTAGCAGTCACTCCCCATTTTACCCCAACACTCTGCATCCTAAGCAATCACTAATCTAGTTCTGTCCACGTGGATTTGCCAAAACTTTGACATCAATGAACCATATAGCACATGATCCTTTGTGTTTAACTGTGTTATATAGACCCACATATATATGGGGGTCTATATAATGCTTTAAAGTTTATCCCTATTGTGGCATATATCAGTGCTTCATTCCTTTTTATTGCTAAATAATATTTAATTGTATGAATACACCACATTTTGTAAGTCCATTCATAGGTTGATAAACATTTGGGTTGTTTCCACTCTTTCACCATTATGAATAAGGGGTTGTGAACACATATACATTGTTTGTTTTGTTTTTCTTTTTTTAATTTATTTTTATTTTAATTAATTAATTTATTTTTTGGTTTGTTTGTTTTGAGAGAGAGTCTCACTCTGTTGCCCTGGGTAGAGTGCCATGGCATCATAGCTCACAGCAATCTCAAAATCCTGGGCTCAAGAGATCCTCTTGCCTCAACCTCCCTAGAGGTGCCCACCACCATAACGGGCTAATTTTGTTATTTTTAGTAGAGACAGGGTCTTGCTCTTGCTCAGGCTGGTCCTGAACTCCCAAGCTCAAGCAATCCACCCACCTTGGCCCCTCAGAGTCCTAGGATTACAGGAATAAGCCACTTTGCCTTGCCACATATATGTTTTTGTGTACATGTTTTCACCTCTCTTGGGTGTACACCTAGGGTGGGTGGAAGAGCTGGGTCATATGGTTAATTCTAAGTTTAACCTTTTGAGAAATTACCAGACCATTTTTCAAAGTGGCTGCACCTGCCACCAGCAATGTACAAGGATTCCAGTTTCTCCTCATCTTTGCCAACACTTGTTATCTGACATTTTTATTATATCCTTTGAAGGTTCGCTGAAAAATCAACTGACCAAAGGCAGATTAATGGGCAAAAAGGCATAGAAATTTATTTAATGTGTATATGCCGGAGCCTTTGGAATAAAGACTTAAAGATATAGAGGAAAATAGTCCATTTTTATCCTTAGGCTCAACAAACTGGATAGCCATGTAGAAATAGGATTGGATAAAAAGGATGTGATCAGAAAGGGGTAAACCATCCAGGCCTGTCTGTCCAGATCTTACGTGGCCTCTCAGAGCAGTATTCCTTCCTTCCGGGAATGGGGCAGGACCCTCTCTGGAATGGAAAGTGAAAGGACAGTTAAAATAATATGTTTAGGTATTATGGCTGGCTTCAAGGACAAGGGATTCTGGGTTCTGTGCCCTGCCTTAGGGAAAAGGGATTCTTGTATGGCTAGCCTTGGGGGGAGAATTGGATTGAGAGAAAGGAGGGCAGGAGAAGGTCAGAGAAAAACTTTTGCTTCTGAGGCTGCTTCTGAGGTCTTCCTTTTGGGGTGTTATCACCTGAGTCCCAGCATAGCAGTCCCAGTGGGTATGAAGTGGGAATTCATTGTAATTTTTTTTTTTTTTAAATGGGGGATTCATTGGGAGTACAGAGAACCAGGTTACACTGATTGCATTTGTTAGGTAAAGTCCCTCTTATAATTCATTTCCCTGAGGGCCCCTGACGTTGAACATCCTTTCAAGTGGCTTATTGGCCATTTGAATGGAGAAATATCTAAACAGATTCTTTTGCCCATTTTTCAGTTGGATTATTTCTTTTCTGTTGAGTAGCTCAAGTTCTTTATGTAGTCTAGATACAAGTCCTTTACCAAACATACGATTTGCAAAAATGTTCTGCCATTGTATGAGTTGTCTTTTCAACTTCCTTGATGGTGTTCTTTAAGGCACGGAAGCCTTCAATTCTGATGATGTTTATTTATTTATGTTGCTCATGTTGGTGGTGTCATAGCTAATGAGGCTTTACCCAACTTGATGTCACAAAGATTTATGCTTGTGTTTTCTTCTAAGAGTTTAACAGTTTAGGCTCTAAACATTTTCAGCTAGTTGTAAATGATGTGAGGTAGGGGGTCTAACTTCCTTCTTTTGCGTGGATATCCAGATGTTGAACTATCACAGGCCGTGCTCCAAAGCCTTTGCATGGCTGGACATACATCATGGATGTGACCAGAGAGCCTCACTGGGCCAGATGACCAATGCCTAGCAAATAACAGACCCTCAAAAAGTGCCAAATGAACATGGTACAAGCTGAGGAACCAAAGCCACCAAGTTCAGGTCTGGAGTCCCCTTTGCCCTGTGTGTGGCTCTGAGTGATTCTGACTTGGCAAACCCCCAGTGCTGCTGCTGTCTGAGTCCCAAATATTTTTTGAGGGAGGGAGAGTGAAGGGGAAGGGAACTGGAGAGCAGCTGGCCTGGTTGTGAACCAGGATAGGGGCCCTTGAATCACAAAAAGAAAGGTACCTGTACTCAAGGTCGACTTTTCTTGCCTTTAAGCTTCAAGAGGCAAAAGCGGGGAAAAGCTCTTGGCTGGCAGATAAAATGAAAAGATAACAGTGCTGGCAGCCACCCCAGACATCTCTGCACCAGCAAAAGCTGCATCGTATCCTTCAGGCCAAGTGGAGACACAGCCTGGGGGACAGCCAGGCTATGGATGAGCCTAGGGTCTGGGGGAAGGACGAGGCACCCTTGGAAGGGAAACGTGGTGGTCAGCAGGACCTCACGAGACAGAGGCTGGCTTCCCGTTCGCTTCTCCAGGAAGCGGGCACTTTCTGTCTTTCCCCAGCCCTGCCACTGCAGTGGCCTGGGCTGGGGCCAGGAGTAGGGAAGCCTCTGGTGAGCTGGCAGTTCCCAAGTGGCTGCAGGGTCAGGGCAGAAGACAACTCTGCGTCTGTGGGGCCCTTGTCCTCCTCTGTTCTCCAGTCCTGGGAATGCAGGTAAGATGCCCCTCGGGCATTCAACCTACGCTGTGCACCAGGCACAGTGCCAGGCTCAGGGGAGACAGCAGCAAACCAGGCCCCTGCTTCAAGCAGCTTATTTTCTATGCCAAGTCGGTGTGCATGATGGGGAGACAGACAATAAACAAGAGGGTGAATCATTGCAGAGAGCCACAAATGCCACAGAAAAATTAAAGTCCGGTAATGGAATAGAATGTCTCACTGGGTCCTTAGGGATGGCCTCTCCACGAGGTGACATTTAACTGAGATTAGAGAGAAAGAGGCCAGTTGTGCAAGAGCTGGAGGAAGAGTGTTCTAGGCAGAGAGAACAGCACGTACAAAGGCCCAGAGGCAGGAATCAGCAAGGCCTGGTGGGAGAACTGGAAGCAGGTCAGCGTGG
The DNA here is from genome assembly GCA_963574655.1 of Perodicticus potto. NCBI lineage: Eukaryota > Metazoa > Chordata > Mammalia > Primates > Lorisidae > Perodicticus > Perodicticus potto. The sequence goes on from CAUYRH010057361.1 coordinate 6,064, forward strand.
CTGGAGTGCCCAGCAGAGGGCCGAGGGCAGCTGGCCGACTGAGCCCACAGCACCACGCAGGCTACGGTGGGAAATGCAGGGCTTTGTTCTAATATGTTACAGAAGGTTCTGGAGAGTTTTAGATAAGAGAGTGGTGTGATCAGTTTTCACCGTAGAAAGGTCCTTCGGACTCCTGGATCACGGAGGAGAAGCATGTGGGGCGGGCAAGGGAGGCCCTGGCAGGGTCCCACTGGCAGGTTACACAACTGTGAGATGTTTGAAAATGGAGGTTTAATTATTATCCAGCAGATCAGGAGATGACCACTGTTGAAAGGTGGTTTGTTAGACTCAAAAACTCCGAAAAGAGAAAACACAGCATGCCACAGGCAGGGGCACCCAGAAAGCACCGGAGTGGGCAGGAGGTGGGAGCCAGGAGGGGCACACGTGGACAGGTCCTCTCTTGAGGTTTCTGTGGGAAGGGAGGGCGAGGCAGATGGAGCAGGCTCAGAGCTGGCTGGCAGGAGAAATTCCTGCAGGCTCTCGGCAGAAGGGTTACCCATGGTTGCCTGGTACTTGGCCCTGGGGTCATCAGGGCAGGGGACGGTGGCCCGGAGGTGAGACCCTGCTAGAGGAGGTGCTGGATGTGGGCTCTGGGTGGGGTGGTTTGAAAGGTGGGCCCCCAGACAGGTCCTCTGCTAGCTCTAGGAGTTGGCTAATCTTTTTTTTTTTGAGACATAGTCTCACAATATCGCCCTCGGTAGAGTGCCGTGGTGTCACAGCTCTCAGCACCCTCAAACTCTTGGGCTTAAGCGATTCTCTTGCCTCAGCCTCCCGAGTAGCTAGGGCTACAGGCACCTGCCACAACACCCAGCTATTTTTTTTGTTGTAGTTTTCAGTTTTTGGCAGGCCTGGGCCGGGTTCAAACCCACCAGACCTAGTATATGTGACCAGAGCCCTAACTACAGGGACTAAGCCAGAGTTGGCTAATCTTGAAAGGGACAGTCCGTCCATGGTCTACAAGGCCATAGATGTCAAAGCACCAGAAACACAGAGGACAGCTCTTTTCTGTGGAGAGAGGTTATGGGTGGAAACTGACAAGCTCTGCTGATGGGTTAGATGCAAGTGACCAGGGAACAGGAAGAATCAAAGATGCTGCCTGGGCTTTTGGCCTCAGCCATTGGGTCCTCTTGTTCTTGAAGCCAGTCTCTGGGGGCAGAGACATAGTTACCCTCAGGGCACTTAAGCTTCCCAGGGGAGCTCAGCTTCATGTAGGGAGTGTAGGCAAGTCAGCGACATTAAATACCTTGACGTAGAAGCTTGCCTTGCCTTAAATAATAGATATGTTGCTAAAACGTAATGCAGAATTAAAAAATTCATTCCAATCATTCAGAAATCACATTCACTCATGTGCGTATATTGTCATTCCAGCAGCCATGATTCAGACTGGTTTTTCCTCGTTTAAGGCCTAGGACGCTTCCAGGATGAGGGAGGGTCTCTGTCACTATAGTCCTAGAATCGAATCCTTCAAGAAACAAATCTTATTGTGACAGGAGCTCTCTTCATTGGAATTTAAGATAGTCTTTTAAAAACTATAGACTCTTTTGACCATTGCCTCAAGCATTTTTGTTTAGTTAGATCTTATTTTATTAAATTCGATTATATGTAACAGTAAATAACTGTTATTATTTTTTAAGTCAAGTTTAAGGAAACAGATCACTCATATGACATAAAGCTGGCGTGGTGCCCAAACTGCTGGCTCTGGGGCCACATGCGGATTCTGGGAGGACTTTCTTTGCTTATTTTCAGCATATCACAAAAAGCATGCGTGGACTTTTTCTTTTTTGGCTGATCAGCTTTTGCTACATTTGTGTATTTAATGTGTGGGCCAAGACAACTATATTCCAATGTGCAGCAGAACGTAAAAAGGGTTGGACATCCCTGAGTCGTAAAGTAAGTGCTCAATAAAAAGCGTTCCTGTGATTTGTTTTGATGGCACAGCCTCCACGAAAGACAGGTGATGTCTTTATATCTATTGCAAAGCTGTAAAAGAGCTCCTTCCCTAGAACATACCTCAGCCTTAACCTGTTGAGGGGCTAAGTGAGCTGTGGATGTGTTCTGACAAACTCAAGGGCTCTTGAGGTCTTGCTAATTTAGATGTCACACAGAATCTGCTGTGTAGATGGAACTATTCATTGCTGGTGAGAAATCCGATTGTGTGGTTTGGGGCAGGGATGAAGGACATTCCCTGACCAACCTCCCTTCACCCTGGAGCATTCTCTGGAGTCATAGCAGCTGAAATTCATACCCATGAAATGATCACAGGGCACCTGCAAACATCACTGTTACTGTTTCTCAGCCTTTCTACTTTGCGGGGAGTGTTTTGTCATCTAGACTATAAACACTTTGCAGGCAAGATCCCTGCTGGTTACTATATATTATTAACCCTCCTTCCCAGCACCCAGCCAGGTCACTCTTTGATATATGTCTACTGGTTAAATGGATACATTAATTAATATAGCATAGTTATCAGCTGGCAGATCTTTGTCAGACCAACTCTCATTTTTTACACATGCAAAAAAATCACATTTGGTTCTACATCAAAGGAAACTACCAAGAGAGTGAAAAGACAGCCCTTACAAAGAATAAGAGCAAATATTTGCAAATCTTTTATCTGATAAGGGATTGACATTCAGAATATATATAAAGGACTCTTTCAACTCAATAGCAAAAAAAAAAGACAGCCCGATTCAAAAATGGGCAAAGGACTTGAATAGACTTTTTTTCCTCAAAAGATATTCAAGTGCCCAATAAGCGACATGAAAAATGCTCAACATCATTAGTCACTAGGAAGATGCAATCAAAGCCACTATGAGATGCCACTTCTCACCCTCTAGATCGGTGGTTCTTGACCTTCCTAATGCCACGATGTATTTCCATTGTTACAAAGGGGTCTCAACCCACAGGTTGAGAACCACTGCACTAGAGTAACTATGAGAAAAACAAACAAAACCCCCATGCACAGAAAATAATCCTCGTTGAAAAGAATGTAGAGAAATTAGAAACCTCATACATTGCTGATGGGACAGTCAAATGGTGCAACCACCATAAAAATTATTTAGCAGTTCCTTAAAAAGTTAAATACAGAATTACTATACGATCCAATCCCAGATGTGTACCCAAAGGAATCAAAAGCATGGACTCAGACACTTATACACTAATAGCCGTGGCAGCGATATTCACTACAGTCGAAAGCTGGAAGCAACCAAAGGGTCTAATCCGACGAGTGGATAAACATAACCTGGTTCATCCATACAATGGAACACCATTCAGTCACAAAAAGGAACAAAATTCTGACACATTATAGCATGGACGAAACTCGAGAACATTATGCTAAGTGAAAGAAATCAGTCACAAAAGACAAATACTGCGTGATTCCAAATATTGCCTAAAATACTCAGGCAAATTCCTACCAACTGACACTAGAGTGGTGGGCACCAGGGAATAGGGGAGGGGACGTGGGGAGTTAGTGTTGAATGGGGACAGAATTTCTGTTTGGAAGATGGAACAGATGGATGGTGTAGGTGGATGGTGGTGACGGTCACTTAACACCATAAAAACTTAAGGCCACTGGATTGTACACTTAAAAATAATCAACATGGTACATTTTCTATTTGCATATTTCATCAAAATAAACAGTACTTATAATCAAGATTCCTGCCAGTAAAAAATATTTTTAGAAACTACTGAAAAGAAAAGACAAGGCAGGATTGGGGATGAGAAGCTAAGCATCTCCCCTGGGATGCCTGTCTGGCTCTCCTGTATAAAGAGATGCCCAGCTGCCAGCTGGTTATCGTCCGCTTTGCTATGGGGAAGGTTGGGCACAGGGAAGTTTGATCACCATGGCTGACACCTGTCAGAGCTGGGACAGCAGCCAAGTACACACGGCCAAAACAGGGATCTCTTCAAGGACCCAGATCACATCTTCATTTCTGTATCCCGCTCCACACTTCAACAACACCTGTCCATCGGCAATTTTATCGTAAAGGGTAATTAAGTGTTAGCTTAACTCAGACACTTTGCCTTCATTACAAGTCCAGTCTGGGAGAAGGTTGAGTTTGTTTAACATAAAAGGCATATGCAATTCGAACATGTGCCTGGGTCTCCGAAATGCTTTATTTCCAGAACCCTGGCAGTTAGGTAATAAGCAGGTAATGTTTTCCTAACTCTTCCAGTGTTAAGCGTCCCTGGATGAAGCTCCGAAAGAGCTTATCTGTACTACGTTCCAGGATGTTGGGTAAAGTTAGTGTGAGGTTCCCAAGTACTTGAAATCCAGAGTCACAAATAGAACGCTAATGAGTGCTGCGGTTAGAACTTGTTCTACACAAACAGGTATTTAGAAGTGAGGCAGGAAGTGCAAATGGAGCCCTAATGAATGCATGTGCTAATTACGCTTCCCTACCATTGGTGGGTTTACCCTGAGGGGATACACACACACACACACACACACACACACACACACACGCATATACGTACATACATACATACACACACGTACGTATATATATCTTTATTTTATTTTATTTTTTGAAACAGTCTCAGTTTGTCACCCTCCATAGTGTGCTGTGGCATCACAGCTCACAGCATCCTCATACTCTTGGGCTCAAGTGATTCTCTTGCAAATTCTTGGGCTCAGGTGATTCTCTTGCCTCACCTCCTGTGTACCTGGGACTACAGGCACCCACCACAATGCCCAGCTATTTGTTTATAGAAATGGGTCTGGGGCAGTGCCTGTGGCTCAAAGGAGTAGGGCGCCGGCCCCATATGCCAGAGGTGGTGGGTTCAAACCCAGCCCCGGCCAAAAACTGCAAAAAAAAAAAAAAGAAAGAAAGAAAGAAAGAAAGAAAAGAAATGGGTCTGGGGGTCTCGCTCTTGCTCAGGCTGTTCTCAAACTTCTGAGCTCAAGCAATCCACTGCCTTGGCCTCCCAGAGTGCTAGGAGTACAGGTATGAGCAGTCATACCCTGCCTGAGGATATTTTCAAAGCTCTCTGTTTAACTGGTAAGTTGAACAGCGAGAGTCCTTTGGTGCAAAAGAAAACTTCATCTTCCCCTATTCGGGCTCAGATCTGGTTGAATGTTCTTATTTGCCCCCTGGGTAAAAATCTAAGGCAAGTTCCTGAGTCTCCTGGCCTCTCTCTAGTACTTAAAAGATCCATCCCATGTCAGAGTCAACCCCCCCCAAGTTATGGCTTCTCCCCACCCTCACAACTCCCATGGAGAGGGAGCAGGGAGTGTGGGGCTGCCCCCCACCCCTTGCGAGCTGCACTTTCTGGCTCTCCTAGGCTTTCAAAGGGGAAAGGGACAGATGAGGTTTAACTGGACTCTTAGGTCACAAGGAGCTGCTGCTCCCTGGGTTTGGTAGGAATTTAAACTTACCACAAGGGGATTTTGGAGACTCCTTCAAAACACAAAGCTCTCACAGCTGCTGTTCTTTTGTTTGTTTGTTTGTTTGTTTTTGTAGAGACAGAGTCTCATTTTATCGCCCTGGGTAGAGTGCTATGGCGTCACATAGCTCACAGCAACCTCCAACTCCTGGGCTCAGGCAATTCTCTTGCCTCAGCCTCCCAAGTAGCTGGGACTACAAGCGCTCGCCACGACACCCGGCTATTTTTCTGTTTTTGCAGTTCGGCTGGGTTTGAACCCGCCACCTTCGGTATATGGAGCTGGCACCCGCTGCTGTTCTTTTAATTCCAGTGAAAACACCTCTTCTGGATGCTCTTTTATCTGTAATTCCACCTCCAACTCCCAGGAATGAGGTATTAAACCCCTGAATTCTCTTCCTCATCCAGGAGGTCTGTTTGGGAGGATCTAAGAGCCCCTAGACCTGCAGCTGGTTCATGGCGCCTCTCACCTGGGACAGGCTGTCAGGGAAGGAGTGTTACCACCAGGGGTGTTGGGCAGGGGCCCCATGGGTGGGAGCACACTCCAGCAGCCATTGTTCATTTTGTCCTGGGCCAGCTAGAGGTAAGGAGGAAGCATCTTCCTCCTTCTCCACGGGGCTGGTGTGGGACATATTTGCAAGACACTGACCACCTTCTCTGAAAAATGCTTTCCCTAATCTCAAATGTGCTTGGTCTTTTTTCTGCCTCAAAGTAACAGCTGAGCTAATGGATGTAAAACTGTCCCTTGACCTCTCCCTGCCTTTTGCTGGCTCACCCACACCTTCCTCTGGAACTGGGAATGGTTGGTGACAAAAGACCAGGCTCTGGACTGAAGTGGAGGCCAGGTCCCATTTTAATGTCCCATTACTCGTGCATTTTAACGCCCAAAAGACTGAGCGCGGAGTAAGGATTTCCTTTTTTTTCAAAAAAAAAGGTGAAAAATTCTCAGCAGAACTCAAGGGACCCCTGTGAATCACTGAGCAATTTCAGAAGGCCTACGAGATTGCTCAGAACCACAAGTCACTGTTCAGAGTTCCTGCAGCTAATAAAGGCCTTTACAGCCCGCGTGGTGCCTCAACCAACTGGAATTCTCCTCCGTTGGATAATATTCGTGATCTCCTGTGTGCCCTTCTCGGTACTGGAATACAGGCGTGGTCTCTTTCCTCCCCTAACCTAATTACGGAAGAGGCTGGGTATCTTCTCAGGCCACCTCGGCACTCATTTACCGCCCTAGAGAATGGCAGGCATCCCTCGCCCATCGTTATATCCTCCTGTCTTAGCCCTGTGCCGGGCACATAGTGGGGTCTGACAAAGCCTGATTTGAATTACAACCTCAGGATAAAGCAGGGAGATCCACAGAGACCAGGAATTTACTCTCCAAGGAGTTGACTCTTCTCCTTAAAAACATTCTTTTTAATTAGATTTTAGATTTTAAAAAAAATCAATCTCTGCTCTTTTATTTTATTGCTCTGGTGTTATATGAGATTGCGCCCTTGGTGCCTTAGAACCGTAATGAATGAAGTCAATAAAACAAACTAGCAGGCACATTAAAACTGCCTGGATTTTTAAACAGTGGACCCCTAACATCCTCTACTGGAAAAGGCCAGGTTTTCTGATCTGTAAGATAAGAGGGCCTAGTGTTCTGTCGAGGCTACTTGCCTATTCAATATCCATTCTTCCCATCTTCATTAGTACCAGACCCTTGATTTTATTCAGTATTGCGGTGTACGCAAGCTTCTCTTGAAGCTGAGCATGGCCATGTGGCTAAGTTCTGGTCAATGAAATTAAGCAGATATCATCAGATAGAATTTATGAAAGGGGGAACAGAGAGCTGGCATGTGCTTTTAAAATATTCTTCCTGCCCCCACCTCTTGTTTTTTGCCTGAGATACTGATGTGATAGCTGGAGCTCCAGCAACTTGATTGGCTCATGAAGCAACTGTCAGAATGGAGGCCAGAGGTTAAGAATGGAAGAAGAGAAAGATAGGAAGAACCAGAATCTCTGATGACACCAATAATACTAATGGAGCCACCACAACAGTCAGGGACCTCTGACCTCTGGAATACTTTTAGGTGTGATAAAAATAATTCTGTTTTGTTTAAGATTTTACCTCTGATTTCTCTCATTTACTCAGTTTTGTATGGTTACCTCTGTTATAAAGAATTGCTTAGGCAGCATTTTATTTTACCCATGGTGGAAGGAAGTCTCTCTAAAATGATCTGTACACTCTCTTGCCTTCTTAAACCAATCATGTCACATAAAACACAAGAGGCTCAGTTAAACTTGAAGTTTGGATAAACAACAAATACTTTTTTAGTAAAGCCATGTCCCAAATATTGCATGGGACATGCTTATACTAAAAAATAATCCATTGTTTGTCCGAAATTCAAATCTAACTGGGAATCCCCGAATTTTATTTGCTATCTCAGCCAAACAGACACTTTTTCTGCTATTTCCTGCAGTACCGTGTACAGTGATCCATAAGGGAGCCTATTAAGGCACACGAGGTCGGACAGTTAAGTTCATAAACTCATCCTGGTATAAGTGCTCTGTTCCTCATTGTTGACTATCAGTACGGTCACCTTCGAAGCACTTCCCTCAGCTATGTGGTGGTCACAGTGATCTTTTCACTCCTATGTTCTTATTCTGCTCTTTGTAATATTTCCGTCTCTTCCTTCATTGTCACCTACCAGTCACCCCACCTGCTGCTGCCCGCTACGTGTCCATCCGTCTGCTGTAGCCTCTGCCCATTTGTGATGTGCCCTGGTAATCTGTGCATGAACAGCACGCAGAGTTTGTGCTCTGGAGCCGGAAGCCTGGAGGACTCGCAGTCCCGGGTTGTAGCTTTGTGACCTCAGGCAAGTCATTTGACTGTCTGAGCTCATATTCCCTTGTATCCAATATGAGATGGACAGTCAGAGCTGCCTCGTGGATTATGCGAGAGTTAAACATGTTTAATAAGGAGAATATGCCGGGGGCGGCACCTGACCCTTAGTAAGCACTCGGCAAATGGGAGCAGTTGCTATGTGGTGAGCTTAGCCACCGGAAAATTAGGCTGGATAAACAGGATCTAAGGAGAGATCTTTTATGAGTAAAACATGAGCAATAGGGGTGTTGAGGTCCCTGAGAGGAAGGGACAGAAGGGAAGCCAGGAATTGGGCCCTAAAATCCGGAGAGAGCGGAAGAGTGCAATCCAAGCCAGACCGTGATGGGCAGTGGACATTAAGTGGGTAGCACAAGTGTCGGTGGTCATGGGCTGAGTTGTGCCCCCCAAATTCATATATTGAAGCCATAACATTCAGTACTCCAGAATGTGACTATGTTTGGAGACAAGGTCTTTAAAGAGGTGATGAAGTTAAAATAAGGTCATGAGAGTGGGTCCTAATCCCACACGGCTGGCATCCTTACAAGAGGAGTTCAGACACAGACACATACAGAGAAGACCACGCGAGGACACAGGGAGCAGGGGGCAGCCACGTGCCCGGGAGAGAGGCCCCAGGAGAAACCAGGCCCGCGGACATCTTAATCTTGGGCTTTCTGCTTCCAGACTGGGAGGAAATGAACTTCTGGAGTTTTGTCACCCAGCCTGGGGTGCTTTGTTATAGCAGCCCCACTGACACAGTGATACAGTGTCAAACAGAAGGTTATGGAACCCCAGCAGTAGGCACAGCGTCCAGGGCAGGCATCTGGCCCTTTACCCAGGGGACGTCACTTTCATCGTCATGGTAGTGGTTGTTTTTTGACGCCAGGTGCTTTCCCGGCCCAGGTTGTTTGGTGACAAAGGCAGCAGTGGTTCTAGTGAGAGGTGGCAGAGTGCACAGAGGTGGGGGTGTGGGCAACTGGGCTGCCTGGGAGCAGGTGGGAAGCAAAGGAGAGGCTTCTCCGAGCAAGTCTGACACCTGGAGGGGAAAAGGGGCCAGGTCAATGTTTTAAAGTGCTGCTGGAGCTGAGCACGTGAAGGAGACAGCAGCCCAGAAGCGGCACCAGTCACCGCTGGACCTCCCAGCCTCATGGCCTTCCCGAGGTTTCTGTTTTACTCTAGGACAAGAGGCAGCTGTGAAGGGGCATAGACTTGCAGAGCTGGGGGTGCTCAAGCCAGCCTGTCCTTCCAGCCTGTGTTGTGAAACGCAGGTGCCACTTCCACAGACCGATGCAGAGAGCTGTAACTTGGGCTTGGGAAGCCACTTTTACTTATTGGGGGTGGTGGACATTAGAAGCTCCCAAGTGGCAGAAGTCATAGGGTTGCCTAGAATTGATGAACAATCCCACTGGGCACAGACAGAGAAGAAAAGGAACGTGTGCCTTCCTTCACTTACAGCACACCGGGTGGTTCCAGTGCCAGGGACACCTCAGGGAACAGGGCAGCCACCTTCTCTGCCTCCGGGAGGCCGCATACAAGTGGAGGCGGGCCCAGAATAAGCAGGTAATTGCACGGTGTTGGGTGCTGATGAACATGCGCTGAGCAAGGAATAGAGCAAGGAATACAGACTTGGGCAATCAAGTCCACGAACTCATCCTAGAAAAAGTGGGACACACCTCATTGCCCAATGTCGCCATGCTCCCCCTTCGAAGTATTCACGTTAGCCACTTGGTGACTACAGTCATCGTCGGCAATGAGATGTATAGCACTTTTTAGAGGATGAATTTGTGAACTTAATTGTCAGGCTTCCTACAATGACAGCTTTTTTTGGCCATTCCAGAAAAAGAGTTCCAAAATTGCTAGGCACAGGCATCATGTATACCTTCCCCAGGGGAGTATACCTTGAAGGTGACCATACCTCGAAGGTGACCACAGTGCTATTCAGCAATGGAGTATGTAGCACTGTCTCTAGGATGACTTTGGGAAGTTAATTGTCAGACCTTGACCTCATAGAGCAGTGTGCAGGGGTTGGTGGGCTGTCTTGGGTATATACACCATGAGGTGTGGGACCTGTGGGCAGAGTGAAAGGTGCTTGTGACTAAGGGGGTCTTGTCAAGCCCCAGGAAGCCTTCTCTGCAGTGGAAAGATTTCTCTTGCCAGGACCTGAAAATGTGCTCATTATCCCTTTGCAGCCAAAGCATCTTCATTCATCTGTTTAACACAGATACTTTTGGGAAGAACCCTCACTTATGCCAGTTAACTCCATTTAACCCCCAGCACCTTAGAAAGATACAGTAACAATCTTGGTTTGATTCAGGGAAAAGAGGAAGGCAGCAAAGACTTCATCCAGCCGCAGATAGAATCTCACCTCGCCACGGCTCACCACAAATGCTCAAGAAATGAACAACCGAGAAAACCCAGAGTGTGCAGACACAAGCTGGCTGATCTGGAATTTGAACATTTGTGGGTCTGCTAAGTACACCAAGAGCCAGACTGTGAGGGTAGGAGGTTGCCATTCCATAGCTGAAGATGATGAAGAAGCAAGAGGAAGAAATAATAAAAGTGTCTCAGGGTTTTTACTAATCATGAAATGCGTTTGGTTTTGTGCTCCCACTTGCCATTGCTCGGAGCAGAAGGAACTCAGGGTGGTTGCAGTTACCAATGAGCTGTGTAAGGGATGCAAGGTGGAGAAAGCCTTTATCTTCTGCTGGTGGCTAAAGGCACCATCTCGTCCCCCTCCCTAGCGACTGTGGTTTTGTGTTGGTGGAGAAAAAGCCAAGCGTGTTGAGGTCATCGAAGAAGGCTTTACTCATCCGGAAAGAAAAGCCACCATGATATATTCAACTCTCCCCAGCCTCAGTCCAGATGTTTTGCATCTAGAAGTCCAGGGACTTTTTATGACTTAAGACCCAGGGACTCTCCTGAATTGATGGCAATCTTGAGCTTATCTGGGACAGCCCTTGGGTTGATGCAGCACCCACCATTCCCAGACATCCAGGGGCTCTGCCTCATCCGAAAAAGGCAAAGACTGAGCAACCACCTCTAGAGGTAATATTTTAGAACCACTTCCAGACAGAACACTTGCCCAAGGTTTAACCTAGTTTTCTCCTGCTGTTACTGAAAATAAAAGAGACAGTGGGATCGTTGCATATTAACCCCTCAGGGGGTGGGCAATGGAAAGACGTGGGCCATATCCACCTTCCACCTCTGTGTGCAAACTGCTTGCTGCCGGTTTAGGAGACTGAAACAGGAATTAGACTGCGTGCATTTTTTTTTAAATCGGGATCTAAATTAACAGGGTCATGTGTGTGTGTCATGGCTGGGAGGAGCTAAGAAGATATCAAATATTTGTTAGAAATTTGCTCTTAAAGTAAAGGAAAGCATGGCCAGATTTATCAAAACATGGCATTGGAAGGGAGAGGTCAAATTCGAGGACCCACAACGTTGATAGTGTGCAAAAACCCATTGTTGTCCCTAAGTTTCTTCTTTCTTTTTGATTTAAAAATGAATGCTTGTTTCCTGTTAATTATTTATTTTATTTATTTATTTATTTATTTGGTTGCAGCCGTCATTGTTGTTTGGCGGGCCCGGGCTGGATTCAAACCTGCCAGCTTAGGTGTACGTGACTGGCACCTTATCCCGTTGAATCACAGGCGCCGAGCCACTCTTGCTCTTTTTTCAACTGTTGCACTTAAACTGATTTTTTCCTACTTAGTCGTTCTGTAAAAATAACCAATACGTGGCAAGAACAGATAGATGAATTTGAGAATGTATTTTACTATTATAACTATTACGCAAATTATTTTGAGATACTTTAGCTAATCTCGTTGCCTTTTTGTAAGATTTTTAATTTGCTATTTTACAATTCCACTAGAGATGTTTCTTGGATTAGTTAACGTTCTTAGTCTAAAATGATTGTCATGATGACTTAATTTGAACTAAATTTTTATCTGTTAGAATTTCACTAATAAGTTACAGTTTTAGAGTAATTAGTAGGAATATCTGTAGAGACATTGTCTTGTAGTGGAAAAAAAATTAAATACCTTGAAGAAGGGTAATGAAGCATTTCTAGGGTAAGAGTAATGAAGCATTTCATTTCGTGGTTTATCATTTCTCATTCCTGGATGAATCTTCCCTAATGCTTATTAACTCACATTAATTAACTCTTTACTGCTTTCACAGCTTTTGCCTTTAAAATAAACACTGGCCAGGAAGCCAGTAATTTTCCTTAGGTGAAAGATTAATGTAGTAGTGTCCAAAAGCAGTCAGTTATTTGTACTGCTGCCCATATGCTGTTGCTGCAACATCTTGTCAACTAGGGAAATTGGAAGCCAAAACAAAAGGAGTCTAGTATTATATTTTGGCATGTTTTTCTTCTAGTTATGTTTAAGGACTTTAGTGTCTGTATTAGTTACAGAGAAATAGACAAATTGACATTGTGCCATTAGAATAAAGACAAATATTTTTGCAGAAAAGTATAGTTCTAATGAACCCAACATTGAAAATATATCTCTTAATTTTTAGCCAAGTGAATGAATATTTTTGGTAATTTGAAAAAAATGTTTAAATATTTTAGAATTGATTGTAACTAATTCAATGTGTTGAAAAACAGACTAAACAGCATAAAATATCAAATCTCATTTGTTTTCTAAGCTGATATATGGCCATTTTCAACATTTTAAAATTATTTTAATGTTACCAGTCTAAAAAGGTGTTTAGTTGTTTAATAGGATGGTACAATGAATAAAATTTACGCACAAATAATTATATATTTATGTAAAGTTCTTGTGATTATAAGTTGCTATTTCACATATGTGACAATTTTCTAGATATTAAAATACTTTTTTTTTTCCTGAGATTTCAAGGTTTTTTTTTTTTGTAGAGACAGAGTCTTACTTTATCGCCCTCAGTAGAGTGCCATGGTGTCACACATCTCACAGCAACTTCCAACTCCTGGGCTTAAGCTTCTCTTGCCTCAGCCTCCAAAGTAGCTGGGACTACAGGCACCCGCCACAATGCCCGGCTATTTTTTTGTTTTGCAGTTTGGCCGGGGCCGGGTTTAAACCCCCTACCCTTGATATATGGGGCCAGCGCCCTACTAGCTGAGCCACAGGCGCCACCCTTAAAATACTTTTTTTGTTATAGTCTAGCAAATTGATAGTGTCTTCCTAAAACTTTTGGCTTACTTTCTAGAGTTTAACATCAAAATTACAGAATAATTAATTTGCATAAAATCAGATCACATACTCAGTGGTGTTGAAATCCATACTCATTTGAAAACATAGAACCTTTTAAATTCAGTTATTAACTTTAGTCACAAACCAAGTTTAAAAATAGGATATCTCTGGCGGCGCCTGTGGCTCATTGAGTAGGGCGGCAACCCCGTAACTGAAGGTGGTGGGTTCAAACCCGGCCTTGGCCAAACTGCAAAAACAGAAAAATAGCCGGGAATTGTAGTGGGCACCTGTAGTCCCAGCTACTCGGGAGGCTGAGGCGAGACAATTGACTAAGCCCAGGAGTTGGAGGTTGCTGTGAGCTGTGTGATGCTGCGGCACTCTACCGAGAGCCATAAAGTGAGACTCTGTCTCTACCAAAAAAAAAGGATATCTCTTAGCAGTATTAGTATTTTCATTATAGTATATTACCTCTAAATTATTAAAATAAGCTATCAAATGCCAACTTGAGGTAAAGTAGTACATTTTAATTTGTTCCATAAATATGGTCATGAAATGGATTAAAATTTTCTTAAGAATGTGAACTGGACACAGTAATGGCTCATGCCTGTAACTGTAGCACTCTGGGAGGCCAAGGCTGGTGGATTGCTTAAGCTTAGGAGTTTGAGA